>JANHFX010002270.1:0-92379 GCA_027560015.1 Chloroceryle amazona
CATTTTATTATAAAAAAAAATCTAATATATGAAAATAAAAAAGGTTAAGAAATTTTTATATATTATAAATATTCAGTTGTATTGCGGGGGGAGGAGGGGGGGGGGGGGGGGGGGGGGAAGAAGAGATGAATTCTGTAACAAAACACAAAATCAGGTAACATTTTGCTACAAGAGTGAAGAGTTCATGTACCAAGAATGCTTTCCTTGACCTTGAAGTAATTATCTTCAAGAGGTTTAGGAAAACTTGTTTAGTGTTGTATCCATCATACTACACCACTATTTCCAGCCTTTATGCTTACTACAAGGCTACTAAGGGAGCGATTGTAAAGTGCTTTGAACCAATTTGCTGGGATACAATTAGCAAACACAGCAAGTGAAATCTTTTAATTTATCCCTATGCCAACAACAAAAAAAGTCTAAATAATAGAAGGTCTTCTAAAAAATTATTTTAAAAATAAATATAAATATTCAGCCAAATACTCTGATGTGCATGTGGAAAGAGATGGAGATCCAGCCCACAGTGGACTCACGGATACCTACAGGACTCTTGTCCAACAACCAGAGCACAATGAAGTAGCTACCTTGTGAAAGCAAATAGGTACTCTAGAAGTAAAAGATGCTGTTTCAGAAGTGTATAATGAAATGAAGAAGTGAAGTGAAAAACTGCAGTAGAAATCTAGATTTGAGTGCAAACTCTCAAAGGTTTCGTTTTCCTTTCTTTCCTAGAACTGGCTTGAATACATCTTTAAGCCTTTTGGGAGTACTTTCAAGCAAAATCATTGGTTTGATTTTAATTTTTTTTTTACAAAGTACTTTACAAGTGTAAGGGGGATATCGGTCAATGAATAGTGTATGTCTCCAGATTTCCAGGAATATTTATTAAAGTGAATTGATTATATACCCCCACCCCAAACACTGCTTCATCTAAAGAGGGTAAACACTATGTTTTTTGGAAATATATTTCTACTGGTCTTGCCAGGCCCCAAAGTTGTAAATCTTGCACAAAGACAGTAAGATGGTTGTGTGGGTAGAGGCTGAGTCACTGCATCAAACTCCACAGGAGCTGAAACTGCTCACTGCCTGAATGCTTGAGGCCACGAGCTTTAGGAACACACTGTGTCATAAGGGAGCCCCTGAAGGGATGAAATGGAGATGGGCTGTATCTGCGGACCTGGGCCAAGAAGCTCCCCTGGCTCCATGTGCACTGAAGGGAGGCACAAGAGCTCTGAAAAACTGGGGCTATCTTCCAGCCTCACCATTAACTGTGAAATCTCCACTCTGACACTACCAGGTCTGAGATAGTTGCATCCCTGTTAATATGGTGTAAATTATTTACTCATCGTGCTAATTCATTATGCATGAAAAGATAAAGGTTGATTCATTTTTGTCTTTTAAAGAAAGGCATCTTCTATGATTTTTATCATGAAATTTGATTCTGTCCACATAGGGATCTAAAATCTGTACTTCTGTTTATGTATTCTAGCATAATTATGCAATTTAAAATGTCAGGTGCTGTAGATGTTAATTCTCACATCATACACACAGACACACAGTAGAGTTCTCCAAGTGCAGCTCAGGGCAAGCATAGTCCACATTAATTCAACCTTTTCTCCCTTAAACGTGAGTTTCATAGTAATTTCTGTTGTGAGAATTTTGTATCAATCAAATGAAGGAAAGTGAGAATCTTTGTTTACAAGAATGGAACAAAACCAACTACTGGCAACTTCTAGAGCTGGAGGTCTGAATGCACATTCATAGTAGTCATGAATACACAGAAGAAACATTTTATTGAATATTAATATTCATAAGAGTGGGGCTAAACAACATCACATTCTTTCTACTGACTGCTGCCTTCATCTAGAAGATTAATTAAATTAGGTTCTGTAAGGGCAGTGATTTCTTTTCAGAAGTTATTTGTAAAGGAATGGTATCTTTATCGAAATGTTATCTTCCAGCAATAAATTCAGTAAGGTTCCTGCAGGCGACACTACTCATATTAAATTAATGGATTTGAGAGGCTGATACTTCTTAATGAGCTTAACACACAGGGAAATTATTTAAGTCAAGAATTTTGTTTAATATTAAAATATGCTGATTTCTGTTGGAAAATGAATATAGTAAATTTCTTGAACCAGAAAAAATTTATAGATTCCCTAAACTACATTTCACGAGGAGAAAAAGGCTGATAAGCAATGTTTCATAGAAAAATATTCTTTATAAAATGAGATACTTCATCCTGTTTGGAGCAAGTTCCTGGACAGAAGTCAAATGCCCTCAGGCTGATGGATGACCTGAACCCAGGTTTCATATTTTATAAGCATAAGTATCAGTGCTGGCCCTACAGATAGCAGTGCAGCGGCACCACCGCCTAATTTCAGTTTGCCTTTCGTGATTTTATCAAATGCTTTATTAGAAGCATGTTCTCAAAGTGACCTTCTCCATAAAGGGTTTCTTAAATTGAAATAGAATTTTTCACATTCTCACTCCAAATGCTGACACAGTTCTTCTTACCCTTCACCTCTTCCTCTCCTCCAGTAATTTGTTCATCCCTACTCAGGACAGGACAACAGTCAGGGTCCAGGAGCCAATCTTCAGATAAGTCAATGCCCAAATTACTAGGCGATAGATTTCACAAGAACTTAAACTTTTAAAGCCTCCAGAAACATTCATTACGTGGAAAACCATTTCTTGTCCTCTTTGGGTAGAAGTACAGAGATAAAACATTCCTATCTCCTAAGGTTACGGTAAGGTAACAATCACCTGAGGAGAACAATATCTCTGGCACATTACCCTTCAGTAGTAACAGAAAGGTAATTTGGTCCTTCTAATACTGATGAAGTCTTCCAGTAAAGAGGAAATTATTTATGTATAGCTAGACTAACAAATTTATATGCCTCCAAAATGTTATAGTTTTTATGTCACCTTGAAGAGATACAGCTCCAGCAGTTATTCCTTCTGCCTGCAAAAATCACAGATTGATCTGCCCGAGTCTTAATGGAGACTCATTTGGCATTTTATCTTGTGAGGCTTTAGCATCTTTAATCCTTGTATTAGTATACATGGAAACACAACCTATAACATGTTCCACTTCAAGATTAATAATTTCCAAAGTCTTTCCAAAGTAACCCAGATACACATGCCCAAATCTAGTAATTGCTTCTGGCCTACAATTCTACTCCAAGTAACATGTCATTTTTTTTCCGTGATCGTAATTCTACCAGAAAGTGAATCTAGGTCAGCAGACAAATGGCAGAGAAAGAGATGGCTATTCCAGTGGTTTGGGTTTGTTGTTTTTTGTCTTTCTCCTCACCTCCCTCACATTATCAGGGAGGAAGATGTGCTGACCATAGCCAAACATTCCCAGGTGGCTCTTCTGCTATTGAAGCACCTTTATCTCACAGCAGCATTCCTCTCAAGGAATGGACTTTTTCCTACTAGACGTGGCCAGAAAATAAAATAAGGCCTCGAAGTAAATTTTGCACCTCTAGGTCACATTGGAATTAGCGACTATCTTCTACGGCATGTGGGCTTGGAGTGGTTTTAAAGATCCCTAAGCAAGCCAACCCCTGTAATGTTTCCTTTATACATCTCAATGGAGACAAGATATGCAGGTTATCACAGCTGAATTCATGCTCACTGTTTATATTGACCCCTAAGCTTGTCATATTATCTCTCCCTCCTTGGTGTTTTTTGTTGGTGTTTGGTTTTGTTTTGTTTTGTTTCAATAAATAATAATGCAAACCCCATTTCTGAGTTACATCCAGCACCCCAGTCCTGGAGCTGTTAACAACTCTGTTAAATGGTTGGTTTTCCAGAGTTTTCCTACTATTCATTTCATCTACAATTGTTATGAAGGGGGCATGATGGGCAATGATACAAAAGCTGCACAAAAAATAGTGCCATAAATATATAAATATCTAAGTATTTACTTTCATTTTAACAGCAGCTTCCAGTATTTATCATCCTCCCCAGCGGTACTGATTTTTCAGCCCTGTCTATGAAGCAACTTTTCTTAATGCTTTTCTTAATCACACTGGTATCAAAGATTACAATATGAAACTACTTTGTTTGAAGTATTATGTATTCATTTCGGTTACTGGGGAAAGAGATGGAGAGCTAAAGCTGAAATCCTACTTAATTCTTGGAAACGCCAGCACTTTTATTCATATCTGTGACATTATGATGCGCCACTTGTCGCTGAAATGCTTTCATAAATTCTTTTTTTTTCAAATTAATATCGCTATGTTTGCAAAACACCATATTGGAAATACATATTAGTTGTATTTTATTTTCTAATGTATTGTAAGATATGCTTACCTAATTAAAAAGAAAGCTTTAAGTATCTCAGCATGAAGATATTGGACACATTTATAAACTTTCAAAATCTGACTACACAGAGAAAAGATATTCTGCATTTGCTTAGTATTCTGCCATTCCCTTGATGTAAGTTTAATTCTCTAACTTCTGAGTTCTAGGCTTAAGTGTTCCTTTCAAGTTAAATCAACACAGCTAAGTTTGTTGATATAAACATACAATATTTTTCCTATGAGAATTTATCTCGGACTAATGTTGTGTTCAATTATGGATAATTAATGTGGCTCTAAAATATCATTTTTATTAAGGGAAAAGTTAATTTGCTGGGAATTTTTAACTAAGGGTCGCATTCAACATTACATAAATATGGTAATGGCCTGAGAAATAATTTCTGTTAAGAAAAAACATAAAAATCACATATCTTCATCTTCGTAGAATTTAAGTCTAATTAAAAAAGTACAAACCCAAGACAATAAGCCAAGATATAAGATTCGTTGCGGGACTATGCAATTTAACAGCTGGAACTTTTTTTTTTGATGTGCTAACTTTTTAGCATTGCCTTTTTTTTTTTAGACACAAGTGTTATTTCCATTCCATAGATTCTCTTATGTCTTAGTATTAAAATTTTGCCAGCACTTTGGAAGAAGAAAAAAAAAATAATTCAAAAAAACCCTCAAAAAATTTCAACCCCCCCCCCATTTCTGAAGTATACCTTTCAAAAAAAAATAGCACTTTTGGCAGAGACTCCCCAGTAACAGAATACATGATAAATTTCTGCAAAAGCAGTTAACTTCAAAATTACTGCTTGTCATGGTCTTTAGTAGCGATACCATTAATACTCTGGAGATCTGTCACAGGGAAAAAGCTGCTCAGTTTGTGTAGTTTAAGCCAACTCAGGACTGAAGTGGTTTATTGATTTACTAATGACTTGCAATTAACGTACATTCGGGATCAATATCAGTCATACTACGCACATACCCCAACACTTGTGGCATGTTACTAAACACCCACCGAAATCTACAGACCTGCTACAGCTCATCCCAAGTATCCCAGAACCCCCATACCTGCAGGCTGGCGGGATGGACCCATGAGGTCCCACAAGCGCTTGCCAGCTGTGGGTCCCAAGCCACTGCGCCTTGGGCTGACTTATGGAGTCCCACGGTGGGATGTCCTGCCTGGCCCCCACTGGGGTCACAGTACAAGTGGGATGATGCCTTGCAGTGTTGAGGCAGGTTTTGGCCACTGCCTTTTCCATTCCGAGGAGAATGTGCTGCTTCATTTAAACTTAAAAAAAGATCCCAGGTATAGGGTGGCAAATATCAGAGTCAATGGATGGATGGATTTGAACCAGAGTGAAATGAACATCCTGCTGATGGGTGAACGCCACATTTCAACATCTGAGCTGAAAGAGACACTTTTGAAGGCCTTTGTCAGCAAAAGTGCTGGACAGTCCTTCCAAGTGAAGCGGAATCGCAGGAAAAAAATTTCCCCTGGCCTAGGTTTTCTGAGTCCATCCTGCACAAGAATTTTATAGTTTTCTATAAAATTTGATTTCGCTACAGCAGCATAACATTACTCATGCAAAAAGCCCCGCACGCATACAGAGAGAAATAAGAAAAGGTAGCAGTGATCAGAAAATCCATCAAGGGTGACAGTGCAAATAAAAGCCAACCCCCAACTTAAACCAGAGGCTCCTCTTTAACCTCTGGAAACACTTTTCACTTCACCTTTTCAAGAAACTCATTACATGTGAGAATATTTTGCCTTCTTTGGTTTAGATCTGCTATTCGTTTCCACTATTCCCGATGTAAATATGGCTTATGATACATAAGACAGTTTCAGTATTTGTCAATCTTTGACCCTTTAGCCCTCACAGAAATCTGTGCACATATGTATCTCACTTGGACATAGTAAAGAAAATATCGCCCAAAATGTTCAGAACAGGACTTGTCAAGCCATAAAATGGCATTTCTCAATAATCTGAACAAATCTAAGCTTCATGGGTTCAAAAAAACCCACTATTTCACATAGGTATTGTCCCCAACTCTTACGAAGGGAAATGAGAAGTTTTTCACTCTGTATAGACATGTGGAAAGCTACTGCTTGAGTGCTCTGTATTCTTTGCAGAGCACAACTGTCAAAGTTACCTGGAAAGCACAGCAGATTTTCAACACACTCGAGATAATCTAAAAGTTGTCACTTATTGAGTAGTAATGCTGATAAGTGGAAAAACAGCCTGATTAGCACTTGATACAAAATCATTGCCAGCATCCTATCAATTAGCATTTACGCTGCTGTCACCGACACTTGCATATGATTTGACACACTGAATATGGAATATGAACAGTCTAATTTTTTACCCATCTTTAAACTCAATAGAGAGACTGAAGTTATCTGTATAGCTCAAACCATTTCTTGACTTTTTTTTTTGATGAGATCTAATGATACTTGATATGTTTCCTTTAAAAAATATTTTATGCTAAAAAACAAATAATTTTGATTCCTGGCTTGGCAATGTTCTCCTCGATGTGACATTTATTTGTATTTTGGAGGAAAAATTATCAAGCAAAGACGTTAGAATGAAACAAAACATGGGCTAAGAATGACTGAATGTCACATTTACCTCTCATTGCTTAGGAAAGCAACTGCATCAGTCTGCACATGCTTGTGGTGCACTGAGGTGCTCCTCTGCAGGTTGCAAAAATCCTACTTTTCCTTTCAAGAGGCTATCACTTGCAGCCAAGTTCAGAATTTTGGCCAGTGGTAGGCAGGGCAGGAGTTCCTCGATAGCACGGAATTGAGAGAGCTGGGACATGCTAGCTAGCCATGACTTTATATATATTTTTTTTTTTAGTTAAGAAATTGTCCCTTTGTGTTTAACAGTAGTAATTAAGTAGATTTAATAATTATTAGGTTACTTCAGTTCAGAACTTTGTCAATGTAAGAGGATAAATAAACTGAGACCCTGGAAGAACTGTGAGCCTCAAGTGCCACAAAGTCCTCTCCTCAGTTGGCTCTGCCCCTCTCAGACTCAAACTCTGAAGTCAGCACCCAGCTTCACTCCAGGGAATGGGGGAACTACAGCTAAGGGAACACGTGCAAAACCAGAGGCATTCAGGCAGAAACGTGCAAGTACCTACTTGAAGAAAACTCAATTCTCTGTCCTCCCCATAGATGCCCCAACACACAAGTCCCTGCTCTAATCACCTGTCCAGAGGGGCCACTTTGAGGTTCTGGAGCAGCAACAACGCAAGATTCAGAGATCAGCGGAAAAATAAAAAGATGACTGTGACTCTGGTTGGCCACTAGCAAAAGTGGTTCTTAGTCCTGTTTCAATCCTTGAAATACTTGTTGTTCTCCTTTTAAAGACTTCTAAAATACAACATGTGAAGGGTTCCCCACAGCATCGTCCTCTTCTGCTCAGTATGGAGCTTCTGGATGACTCTTCCGTCACTGACTCTGGAGCCAGGTGCCTGTAAATTAAATATTTCCAAGCTTAGATCCCTCATTATACCTAGATCTTAATTCCTGGACATGGTCCAAGCTTACAGAGGAAGAAGATGAGCCCTTCAGGCCAGCTACATGAAGGTAAAACATTTGGTGTCTCCAGGTTTACCCAGCATGACCTCCAGCATCCACTGACCACCTGCCATGTTCACCTCGCTGCATACTTGCTGCTGCTAATCCAAAATAAAGCCTGAAGATGAGTCGAGTAAGACCTACTTTTATCCAGTGTTTATGATAAACCCACAGTTTTTGCACTGGACTGGTAAACACCAATTCAAATACCACTTACAACTAGAAAGGGCTTTTTCCTTGCCTACCTGTCTTTCCCCTCATTTTTGTGCCAGAAACAGACCACCAGGTCTCCAAATTCCAGTTCAGGATGACCACCTGATAGAGCAGCCAGGGCATGTAACAGAATAGCTCTGTACTGTATCCTAAAATCTGACAACCACCAGGCACAGCACTGGAAACACAAGTGTCTGCAATGAACATTTGCCTCCCTTGTAAAAGCTCACAACTCTGAACTCCATCAGCTTGAGAAAGGAGGGGCTCAGATTTTTTCTCATTCCTATTCTTTTGTTGTAACAGGATTTCATTGAATCGGTCTTGCTATTGCTAGAACTCTTTTAGCTCTACTGGTTTATCAATTTTGCCAGAGAACGTACAAAAAAACCTTCTAATTAAGTGCTTTCAATTTCTGGATTGTCTTTATTTTTCTTTTTCTGTACTGGACAAAGAGACCTCACATCGGTGCACAAGAGGTGTTACAAGGCCTAAGAGCTGTTATGACCTAACCACGTATCACTGAGGTGATGTAAATAATCACAGCAATTTTAAAATAGCTCAAGGACCAATAAAACCATTCCCTTGATTAACAATTTAGACCAAGTACAACCATACAGATCTTAAATTTTCCTTCGTACTTCTCCAGCTTGGACTGGTGGCACACAGATGCATTAGAACATTCTTTACATCCAACAGCTGAAGAATAGCTTTCAATCTATCAGAAAACCTTTTAATTTTTGCTTATGTATTATGTTAGTAACAGTGGTTTTTTTCCTATATTAAAGGGAGGCTTAATTGGCATTGTAAGGCACAATTGCACTGATGTTTTAGTCACTGCGTTGATACAAGACATCCCCAAATGTTTTTCAGGTTAAAAGAAGAGAGAATGGGTCATCACTGTAATCTGTTTCTACAAACTGCTTTAATAGCTCAGGGAAGTAAATGAAAGCTGTAATTTTCCATGTTTTTCTCTTTAAAGTCCTGGAAACGTTTACAACATCCCAAAAGACACAGCCTATAAGCATCTGTAGCGAGTGATCTACCGAACTGGCATATAGCTGAATATGGGCCACATGAAACTAATGAAAGCCATAAATATTTGCTCTAAAACTACTGGTTCCTGCTGGTATTAACCATACCCTTCCAGTAACTATTGCACTGGATCCCAGAAGCTGACAGGATTAATATATGGCACACTGAAAATACTACACAAGTAATAGCAAAGAGGTAAAGGAGGAGTTTTGAGTATGAGTTTTTCTGAAGAGTAAGGAGGGATGAATCCAAGTGTTGGACTTGCTGTAGAGGTTGGAACCACCTGGACATTTTCCATATACATCCTGGTCCAACATGACATGTGGTAACAAGGGAGAAACTACGGTGGGCTTTTATTTTTCCACTGCAATGTGTCTGTATTTTTTCAAAGCTGTGGCATTTTTCTGAGAAGCTTCTTTGCAATTTTGACACGTGTTAGTGCTCTGAGGTTCAGCTGCAAATGAGGCATTTTTGCAGTATTCGGGGATGGTTGGGTTTGTTCAGATGCAGCTTTATCCATGCTGTTTTTTCTATATTGCAATCTTGAATTTGTACCATGTTTCTCATGGCATTTGAAGGCTGGTCAAGGTGCTCAGGTATTCCAGATAAATTGGTCGAAGGGCTTTGACGACTAAATCTGCAGCAAAAATCACTGAACAGGGCTACGTTTCTGCTCACCTACTGAGGCTGCCACCTGTGCACTGCACAGCATGTGTTGTGATGCCAGTATTTAGAAGGTGTTCCCTCTCTTTTTTGGGGGAACAGCGAGAAGCCTATCTGGGAGCAATGTGAAATTGCCAGCAGTCTTGCTATTTGTAGGTCCAGGTGAGGGCGAAATTGATGCGGATGAACTTGAGAAGGATCTTTTTGGTCATATATTTGGCTTGAAGTCCTAAGCATGAGTCTATCTCTTGCAGATACTTGAGACAACCATCACATTGAGGGATCTCATGGGGAAATATTGATGGTGTTTGGTTTCTGGAGAAAGCCTGCTGCATTTTGAAGGGCTAAACATTCACAAAGATTCCACTTTTGACTAATGAGAGACTCTAGGATGATTTCTCTGAGTCTAATAGCTTTCCAGTGAGTGTAGCATGGATATGACAGATCCGCCATGGTTCCTCTGTTCATCAATCTTAGTGAAAAGGTAAAGGTTCCTAAAGTGATAGATGTTAAATTAGTTCGTTCTGCATTTTTCTGAACCTTTTAACAAGGGATTTGATGCTGTGGTTGAGTCATTTTTAAGACCATATAGAATCATTCAATTTACACCTGTCACAAACCTTGACACCTAAACTGTTTTCCCTAACAAGCAAATATTTGTGAGCCATTGAAATTCCATTTTTCTTCTGAAGTTCATGAAAATAGAATGGCAGAAAAATACTTTATGTTATGCTCAATTGTTTTCTATTGGCTGATGAAAATGTAAAACATAATTATCACTTGCATGCAAGCTTCGTACAAACAACAGTAAATTAACCCCGTTACTGTCTTAATGCTGCTCCAGGCTTGCTTAGTATCACACTGTAGAAACTGTAGAACTGTAGAAATAGATGGGGTGTCTTTCAGTAAGAGAGTTTATAGTTGTCTTATGCGTATACAGAAGGCCAAAACAGGATCTGAAACTACAACTTTCTGACTACTAGTTTCAGAAAATATGACAATAATTTTCAGTTTATGCAGTGTATGGAATTCTGTATTAAACACAGGAAAGCTTAACAAATGAATCATTTCCCATTTAAATCAGGTTTAATCCGGCTCTACATTTATACCGGATACTGTAAATTAAAGGAACTGTATATTTGGCAACAGACCTCACAAATAAAAGCTGAAATTATGTACTTACTTGACTAGTAAATCAATTTTAACATAGAGTGGTAGTTTGCATTGTATACATTCATTTCTTCTTCCTGTGCAAATTCACTTATTATGGGTGTGTATACAGCTTTTCTGTCCGCGCCTGCAGGTGAAACCTTTGCGATTTGCAAAGGGTCAAGTGTCCCTGTCAGGATGTGGCAGCAGAAAGAAAGTTTGCGCTTTGTAAAGCAACCTTCAAGGGAGTGCTGGCACAGGCAGATACCAGACATTGCTCTAGAAGAACAGAAACCCACCAGTTTACAAATGGAATAGATACTATGGTTCACAGATGCCTACACCTTAATTTTAATACGTGTGACTTGAAGATATACAAATATTGTCACATCTTCTTCCAAGACAGATTTCTATGTTTCTTAATAATGTATGTGTATATATACACATATCTCCAATCTCTACTAAAATCGTATGTTGCATTTTGCAGAATTCCTGTGGTAATACATTTTAAAGAATTTCTGCATACTTAAAATGAATAAAAGATGTGAAGGCAAATTAATGTCATATCTCACCAAAACAATGAAAAACAAAACTATAAAGTGAACAGCAGGAACTCTGCTGTAAATGGATAAGAATAAATCACATTCCAAAAAAGTGTAAATTGCTGAGATAACATGTTGAACATTTCCTGGAGATCTTAGCAGAGAGAAACAGAACTCAGACACAAAATTAATTTTCCTGACACCTTCACTAATATCCTCAGGTTTCTTTAACCCTTTCACCTCCCGAATTGTTGGCTTATGAGGCATATTCTTCGTGGTGTCAGGATAACAGCAAGAAGCTGGTGCCTGTGGTGACCAGCGATGAATGTGATATATGTGAACGAATCTCACAGGGTGAGAGATACGACCAAATGACAGAATTCTGTATTCACCGAATCTTTTTTCCCCGATCAGGAGAAAAGAGCAGTAAGCTCATAGCTGCAGTCTTAGCAGTATCATCAGCCTTTCATGCCTCTCCATCTTGATGCCACAAGTACTCTAAGAATGATTCAGAATAAGCCATGATGGCTGAAAATGGAAAGGTATTTTTTGTACATGCCTATTTTGCCTGTTCTGTATACAGTAGGATTCCCCAGAAAGATATGGGGTGAAGATGTTGGAAACATCAGCCTCTCAATAGCATCTATTACTGTTTTCCTTAACTTCTGACCAAATGCGAGCCTACCCATGCATTCTTTGTTTGGACTGACTCTTAAGGATAGAAACTTATAGGAAATTGCCATCGTCCAAGATCAGGCCAAAGCAAAACTCCCCTTAATGGCAGTTATTACTATAGGGTAAACAATATAACATATTAAATACACCAAAGTTTTACTGGATGGTTTGCAATGGTCTATTTTGACATTTGCTGCCTGAGATCTTACTCGCCCCTCACAGCAAAGGTGACTGCAATTACACAGGACTGTCTTTAGAAAGACGGTAGCCTAAAATTTAAACCCTAAAACCTTAGATAATTTCCTGAATAAGTAACCTCAAGTCAACAGGAAGTGCTGGATGCTCATGGCCTTTTCCAAGCTAAAGCTGACACAGACATAGGAACAAACCCTTGGAATTGTAATGCTGGTAATTACTTTCAATATTGAAAAGTACTTTGCTAGCTGTGATTTTTCTTCAGCAGACTGGTGGATATTTGGGGCATCTGCTGTTTATGTATAAAATCCATGGATGTTTGTAACTCAATCTCTGACTAATTTCTGGCTCTTCAGCAAGGTGATGTTAATGATATTATACCGTCCTCTTTTCCTCTCTGCTACAGACACAAGTGACGCATGATGCATCAGTCTGGATATAACCTGAATGGCGTTGGGTTAGATATTTTTCTCATATTAGTGTTAAAATTCATCAGAAAAACACACTGGAAACAATTGTACTGATGCTGACCTGACGCAGTGCTTCTGTTATTAATGAAAGAATATAATGTATTGAAATCTGAAAAGCATGGCAAGCTTTTGTTCAAAAGGTAGCAAAGAAAAGGAAGAAAAAAAAAATGTAAGAGGAGGAGATTAGTAGTTCTTCATAAAGATCTGAAGTTCTGCTTGTGTCATCAATCGTTTGAGTAATAGCCTTCCAATGTGGTATATTCTTAATGAAATGCAAATAGTTTGCTACTTTGCCCTGTGGGTATCTGTGCACCAGGACTAATAAAACATTGATCTGAGGCGGCAGTAATGCAATTGGCTACATGGATTTCCTCAGAAAGTAATTTCTGGGAAGTCCAGCAATTATAAGCAATTCTTATGCAATTATAGTAATTACTATGGGGTCCTTTTACCCCAAGGACATTTGTAAACATTTTTTACTCCTAATTGTAACAGGAATGGTGCTAATCACTATAGCAAAAATGTCTTCGGCACATCCACGTTCCCCTAATTGAATTACTAGCGTGGAAGCTATACAGAAGGCTAGAAATGAAGTTTCCTAGGTTCAGTCTTATCTTCAGACTTGACAATAGAAAAGTCATGAGGGATCCTCTTGTTCTTTAAGCACCAGTCCCTCAAATCCCTGTATTGTTCAAGATTATAATCTCTTAAGTACCCAGAGTTTATTTCTCTACACACGCCACCTCAAACATGGCAATAACATCATCTTTGTTCCTTCTTCCACAATGAGGCACTTGGATTCAGCATGCCTCAGCCTGTATCACTTCTAGGACAGATGTTGGATGTATTCTTTCAGATTCTGTTCTCTCGAACAACACCATCACCCAGGCAAAGACCTAGCATTTGGATTACACACCTGAAATGCAGAAGACCCAAGTCTTGCCTCACAACTGAAGTCAGACTTGAAACCCGTGTCTTTTGCTGAGGGAGGTTCACTAAGGTACCTGGAGATGATTACATGGATAGGGAGAGAGGGTCTTAATGTCCTCTGTTCATGACAGGAAACGTGACTTTAAGTGCCCTGACTGTAAGCCCCGGTAGGCAGAAGAGAAACTGCAGAATCACCTTTCCTAGCAGTGTTTCTAGTCCTCCCCTTTGCTACTCCTCCTCCTCAAAGACAGCGTTAACACAATGGGCTGTAACTATCCCAAGTGTGAGAAAGTCAGGGTCTCCAGAGTGAGGAGGCAAGAGCTTTGAAAACCACTGTTTGACAAAGATTACCTGAAACAACTGAAAATCAATGTCACAAATGTGGGATTTTTTGAGCGAGAGCATAATTTGCATAAAACCAGCCTCGCAGGGGGGAGAATGCTGAGTAGTTGCATTTCCCATCCAAGATCATACAAGTGTTACCAACCTCTTTCCGGGTAATGAGAGCAGATCCAAAGGCGCAGCTCTCCTTTAATGTAACATCTTTGCCGAATTGCAGCCTTCCACAGGCTGCTGCTCAGACCCTCAACTTTATTTGGCTGTGTGATAAGGCTGGTTGCTTAATACAATGTTAATGTTATTCAAACGACTCCCCTTTCTGTTCCATGTAAGCGCACACTAACGAGATCTCCTACAGCACTGTGCTCTCAAATGGGAAGTTTACACGGGTCGTAAGACTTGTTTTGCATCTGTGTCAGTTGGTATTTGTCACCCGTCTCCATTTTGCATATGGATCATTCTGTGTTCACCACCAAGCTGAGGCAATATGAAACCAGCAGGTTTCAAGAATAAATTGCAGCACTGTTGTAGTTTTCCTCTGTCTTCCAGCCTCAGTTTCTGAGCAATCAGAAAGCTTTTGACTCAGAAGACCAATTTTGGAAGCAATATAGAATTTTACGCAACAATGTTCTCTGAAAGCAGAAAGACATGGAAGATGCCATTGCTGAAGTAAGATGATTGTTGCTATTTGGCTCATCTAATCCAAAGCATTCAGCACCAACAGCTTTTCATGACTATGTCTGACCCCCTGGCTCAACTTGACAGCATCCCATTCTTCCTGTGCATTAGGTGGGAAAGCTACTTAGTAAAGAAATGTTTTCTAAAGATAATCATAAAAAAGCTTTAGATCAAAGAAGAAACTCACTTTTTAAACTACATTAACATAACCCATTAATGAGCCTAGATGAAGAGCGCTCACAAGATCAGGATCAAGAGACAGCTCTTTTGGCTCTTTACGTCCACGAGCCAGCAATTTTGGGATGATTTAGCCAGTAAAAGCTAGTTCTTAGCTCTCGCTCTGTGAGCATATCTCTGGTATTTCTACTAGAAACAGAAGAAAAAGGCAGGATTTAAAGAAACAACCCTAAGCAAAATTCTGGCATCGGTCACCAGAAGATAGGCCTAAAGGACACTCAGAAACATCAGAAGTACTGCACTAAAAGAAGGAATTTCACACAGTTAGCTCTTCCTAGCGGACCATACCCTTCCACTGTCTGAGAGATGAAATACACCGGAGCCGTTTGGTTTTTTCTAATGATATAAAACTGCAGTTGTCCATCCTTCTCTCTATGCTTCACTTTATTACAACTAGATTATTTATTTGCATGAAAAAGTGACTCTTGCTTTGTTTCTGCTTTTGAAGGATACTAAAATTACTACAGCATGATATTTTGTGGCAAGTGGTAGGACTGTGCATACGAGGAGTATTATCTGCAGACACATTGCACTAGTTAAGAATAAATTATAAGGTCTAACAAATCTCATAGCTAAGGGCACTGACTATTATTATTATGCATTTATGTAGATCCATAAATGTTCCCCATGCTTCAAGGCACTTGCAGATGTTCTTGCCTGAAAAAGGTTACCACATTAAAAGAATGTTCATCATCAGGGATAAGACACATTTCCCTGCGTGCTGCAAACGTGTATGTGGGGTTTGCATATATTATGAACCTACTTTACCTTCCGTAAAAACACAGAGCTTGAATTCCTGATGGAGTAAGTGCCAAACTGCAGGTTTGATTTCATGGGCTTTCTAAAACTTGCAAGTCTGGGGAGTACTGGCAGTCCCATTGTACTAAGACCCAAAATTTTGGAAGTCTCATCCTGAACCTGGGCTTATCTCTTGCTCTCCAGTAAGAGGGTTGGAGCTGACAGGAGAATATTAACACGCATGTTTTAAAACTCTAGGACCTAATATTTTGACCTTGTGACTGATCCCTGAGGCATTAATGATAGCTGGTCGTTAAACCGAGCTGTGATTTTGGGTTCCACTGTGGTTGTACAGATTGCAGGACATTATGAGGTGGCTTTTTGTATATTTAAAAGTCTTATGGTTTTGAGAAAAATACAGAAAAATGGTGTTGTGTAGCCTGGCCACATCTGACTTAGAAGTTGTTTTTGGGAGAAATGCACATAAATCTCCTTTGGACTCAGCAGCTCCCATACAGAGTCCTGGGAAACACACAGTTTACATACTAGAGGCCCAAAAGATTTTCCTCCCTATCCTTGCAAAAAGCTTTTTAATCTTAAAAAACTGGAACGCCTAATCTTTTAGGTTATTCACAGTCAGTTCTTTCCCTAGAGACTAATGAATAATAATTAAAAAACTCCCTAATGAATAATAATTAAAAAAAAACCACCCTGCACTGAAACATGCTTTTGCAATAATTGCACAAAGCTACAAAACCACAAAATAACAAAGTTTCTGATCAATTGTAAAGATCCTGCTTAGTTGCTTCAGCATCTCAAGAGTGTGAAATTGGTTATTTCCCTTTTTCAACCAGGCGGCACCAGGCGATTCTTAGAGCTGCATCTTTCTCCCTGTCTCTTTCAGAAAGACAACTAAGATTGCCAAGAGCAACTGCTTTGGGCAACCCATCTCTTCTCTACCCCAGTAGAGTAAGCGGACCCAGCGCAGTACACCAGCACCACGAAGACACCTGTGATGAGGCAGCAGAATAACACGTACAGACAATTACATTCCCTTCTCCCCTGCTCCTGTCAAAGCCGCTTAATTTCTAAGAATCTATATGCAGTTTGATCTCCACAATCCTCCCCTTGTTTAGCAATCAGAAGACATGAGAGATGACTTTTTTGTGCCACGTTGTGAGATGACAATTATAGTCTCGCTATATTCATACCTATTTTTTTTTTCCTTGAGCAATACAGAAAGAGGCAACATAGCACAAAAGATGGTGTTATTCAGCATGAAGAGTCTACCCTAAGAAATTCTCCTGAACTGCTAGATTCAAGGAGATGCATCTTGGAAACCTTTGCATCCCTTCGCAACCCTTCCTCCCTCGCTTCTCTGTTCCAGCACATTAGCTCATCTAAGCAGAATGGGTGCCGTTTACAGCAGTGTGAAGCTGGCATGCTGTAACGCATGAGCCTCACTCATTTCTAAGAAGGTGAAAAGGTTAAAAGCACCTTTCAAAATCTAATTAGTAAAGCCATTTATTGCCAGGCAAATTTTCACTTGCAGAAGGGAATGTTTTATAGAGTTCTGGCTGCAGGCCACTCAGAGGTTTTAGATCAGTGGAGGCATTTCACATACATTATTCTTTAGCAAACTCATGTTATTCTTTGGAATGAGCGCTTACACAGAATTGCTCCACTTGATTTATTCTCCAGCTGCCACTTTAATAGAGGAGAATCAAGCTACTCCTCTTCCTGCCTCTCTATTTCTCATCCACCAGTGTTAAGAGACATGCCTGCTCGCCTGGGAACACAGAAACCACCCAAGCCGGTGCTGTGTCACTTGCCTGTGCTCTAAGCCTGCAAAATGAGGAAAGTTTCACTTCCCTGGCAAGTCAACACTCACTGCCAACTTTCAGTAAGTGGAGGGATTCCCACCTTAAACAACTTCTTTTGCAAGCATTGCTCCCAAGGTGCCATTGCAGATGTTTGAAGAGATGCATCAGAATGCTGGGTCAGAAGCCAAACCGCTCTTGAAAATTTTCCAGCTGGCCCCAGTAGGAAGCCACGGAAGCCCTCTCTCCTGAGAATCCAAACACAGCCCACAAACAAGCTTAATTAAACTGTTAAGCTTCTATTCACATGACTGGATACAACTGCAGGATAACACTCTTGGCTTATTTTTTTTCCCCTCCATATTTTTCCTTCTATAAACACAGTGCCATGGGGTTGTTCCTTATTTTATTTAGGGATGCACCGATGTGAAGCAAGTGCTCAGTCTGATCAAAAATTGCTTCTAGTTATCCAGAGCTCAGTGGTATACACTTCACTGCTTATCTTCTTCCCCTGGCTGATGATTCCCTTATGATAAGTAAAGGATTAGCTGTGGTCATGTCCCCGTTTTTTTTCTGTTCACTTTTGTCTGTCTTTTTTCATTGTTGTATAACTTAAGAAAAAAAAAAAAAAAAAAAGACCTCAACAGCAACAAAAACCACAACCTTGAAACCCAACTGTTCAGGAACGAACACACGCGCGCACTAGCGTCTGTTGTCTGCAAAGGAAGGAAAACTTGGCCTTGGAAGGTTCTGGGGTTTTTTTGATAATATTTAAAGCAGTGAATTCCTCAAATGAATTGCTGGTGAGTCCTCAAAAAAGTTCTGGGGATCTTATTGCAGCAGCAAAGCACAGTACCCTCTGTTATTAAGATTTTTCACAAAAAGCACTTGCTCCAGCTCATGAGAATGTGAGCTGTAAATGCAGTTCATTCACATCTTGAAGACACAGCAGGAGCTCATATCGAGAAGTGACTTGCCCTCGGGCCAGCCTATCTATAGACAGATAGTTTCATCTATCAGGGACGTCAGTGATATTGACTAATTACAAAATTACAGTTCTAATACCCAAGACACTGTACGGAGGAACGAAACTCGGCCATATAATCAACTCATTTGATATCTAAAGAAACCTCCACCCAAGCTTCTTGGCTGTTTAAAACCTTGAGGAAGACCTTTATTCGTTTAAGACATGCTTGATTATTTCTACTTCTCTCTTGATTTGTCATTCTGCTGTACTAGTAGACAGCAATCGTAGCATTTTAACTTGACACAAGACAACCATCACTGTCAACGTACTATTAAAAAGCCAATAAACAATGAAGTAATTACAGCAAAGATCCTCTGCCTCCAGGAATTCATTCCTTCTCCCCTTCAGTCTCTGCCAATCTCAGAGGTCAGTGTCAAAAAGTCCTTCCCAAATAGCTTCCCAAGTGCACTATAATCAGCCTTGCAAAAGGCTAGATCTGTACAATTCTGGGGCTCTTGGGAGCCAGAACTAAATATATTTTCTTCCCAAGGCTCTGCAAACACCTACACAGAATTTCGCAGCTTGCGTATGTCTCAAAGCTACAAGTCAATTAACAGAAAGCTTAAACCAGAGTTTCTAGCTCTGGTCTGCTTCAGAGCCTGGGTCTGTTTCAACACCAAAGGCAAGGTCCAAGCTCCTTACCCGACATGCAGGAGCTAACCTGAAGGAGTAGACTGCCTTTCAGAAACACTCTGAGCTCCAGCAGGGAGGCTGAGCTGCCAAGCCCTAATTCTAAAATACATCTTTGTTCCTTATGCTCCACGGGTGTCTAAATTATCAACTTTCTACTGTTAAGCTCAGGGCTGGGGTGAGAATTGAGAATGCATAATGAAATGATATAAAAAATAAGAGCATGACAGAAACCTACAGAGAAAAGCAAGCAGGTTTTGATTTCAGGGTTTCCTAGAGCTCAAAGAAGCTGATTTGTTAACTCACAGCAATAACTGGAAGCGTGTCTGTGGGAGCAGAAGTGAAGACCGCATCTGTGTCTGGGCAAAGGGAGCTGGCCAGGCTCTCATTACACATCTTCTGCAGCTCCTTCCTTCAGGGAACACGCTCACAGTGACATTCAGGATTCATCTCAGAGAGACCATTCAACAGTGAAAGCAGCATCTGTGCATGAAGAAGCCTGAATTTCCTGACAGATTAATGGAGTATCTCCCTCTGAATTCGGGTGTATATCCTCAAAAAGCTCCCACTGACTTTTCAACAGACTGTGTTCACTTTCCCCAGAACACAACCTGCCCCCCTGCTTTTAATTGCAGAGCTGTCACAGTATTTTTTCCCCTGGGAGAGAAAAATCAGAGTGTACTTCTCCATTAATGAGACAAAGAGTAGCCTTAGGTGTTAGTGAAGCAGCCCTAGACCTGTAAGTACCAAAGAGTCAAGACAGAAAGAGTATTTCACTGATGCTGAAACCTTGCCAAATACTTCACTCTCATCCTGACATTATAGAGCCCAGTGAAAGCAGGATTGATGTAAACCTGAAAAGTCTTCTTTCTACAAACCAGTAGGAATAGTACACACATGTAATTTCTTTCATACAGTATCAAAAAAGTTTAACTCCATAAGAATTGAAGTCTGTGACCTTTACACTTTCTTTCCTGACATGAAAGTTCACTAATATACGGCATGGAGATATTTGACTTGAAATGAAAATGACCACAGACTTAATTAAAATAGAAGTTATTGTTAGCAGGAAAGGTCATGCTAAGAAAGTGCAATTCAGGAGTATATTAGCAACAACGCTCCAGAGTTACTTGCATGTAAAAATACATATTTTGTACTTGATATTTAGAAAGGAAATTGGAAATGTTTACAATGGAAGCTTGAACACTTTTGTGTTCTTGTGCTGCTTTTGTTCACTTTTTTTTGTGTAATTGGTTGGATCTCCCACACAACAGTAGTTAATTTTATTCTCTATGCCTGAACACCTAACTGATCTGGAAATTAGTTTACAAAAGCTGATGTCAATTGGAATAGAAAGTAAACTGCAGCATAATCCTTACATGGCTGCAACTTCACGCAAGCACGGATCTTCATGAGAATTCCTGATTTGGCAGTATTTAATCACTCACCTTACTTAGGAATGGGGGTTTTTATCATTCTTCTGGCAGAGTAATTGGAACGGTGACCGAGACCCTGGCTCCATTTTGTTAGGTGCCTATGGAAAGGAGGCAGAGCTTTTCCTTTGAGAGAGTACAGGTTTTATGAGCTGCTAATAAAAGTAACGATGTGTCATACGAATCAGTCCAACTTCAGGGAAAGTGGGAGGTGAAGGAAAAAAAGCATTAATTGAAAGCATTTGTTTAAAATAAATCAATACAGTGGGCTGCAACGTGAAAGAACACTCTAAATATAAGGACAGTGCGTTGTTGACTACAAAGAGGTGCCTGCTAGCTCAAAAGAGGCTTTTACGGATTTCTGTAGAAGCTACATCATTGTGTACAATCTTACAGATGCGTCTTCTACTTTATCAGCAGAAGTCACTACCCTTCAGTGCACCGAAGAAGTGACCAGACGCTGCTGAAAACACAGAGGCGGCAGAGTGGCAAGCAGTGGCCGAGATGCCATTTTGGCATCCTGAATGAATACACCTAAGAGGAGTCCTTAAAAGGTCTTTTGAAAGCCTGGCCGGAAATAGCAGACCTTGTTTGGGGGGCATTTGCTTGTAAATTAAACAAACATCCTAGTCAAGATATCTCCCAGCATCCCATAACTCCAGTGCCATGCAATCTCAGCTCTTCACAGTAGAAATGATGTTATTACAGGGAAATAAAGTACTGGGCGCACTGGGGTGGCAAACCAAATTACCTAAGCAAGAATGTGCACAGAAGTTACACTGCTTGCCTTTAAGAATGACTCAGAAAGCTAAAAATAAGATTGCATAGTAGCTTTAATAATTTCCACCACCACAGCACAGAGGAACAGGACCCTGTGTGAAGTATGGACATGCACACCGCTGTCCTCGAGACCTTGCAATGAAGACAACTAGCCTTTAGTTTGAAGTAACCCTTCCAGTATCAGACAGAAAGCATAAGTTGAACAGGAAAATGGATACAGGCACTCCCAGGCATTAGCTGATGGCTGCATTACATAAGGATCTGCCCTCTGGGCTAAGATTTCTCTTAATACCTTAGAAGCTAGTTGAGAAAAATCTCTCTAGCCTGTTTCCAGATTCCTGCATTTGCAGGAGTCTTTTTTAGCCTTCAGCAGTACAGCGAGGTCACGTGCAGTACTTGACTGAATTTGGAGTTTCTACCTCTGGATTAGGGTGATTTTTTTTTTTTTTTTTTTGTACTAAGAACCTTAACAAAACATCAGCAAATGCTCTTCATGAAAAAGTCAGAATCCGTTCTATTATTTGCTGCATGACAAGCATGTCTAACTAATTGCTAGCAGTTTGTCTGGCATGTTTTTTTCTGCAGCGTCCCTTACGTTCTTGCTAGCAGGGCAGCTTTTACTTCAAACACTAAAAGAAGCTGTTTAACACCAGCCGAGTAGTTCTGGAGAAAGAGGAACGTATGTGATGAAAACAGAAAAGGATAGGCTGGGGGGGTGTGGGGTGTGTGTATTGTGTTCCACAACATACAATGGTTTAGAAACTGAAGCACTAGTGATAAAAACGATGAAAAAAAAATGGAAGCACAACATTCTCATCACCAGTGTTTATCACCATTCACACAATCATAGAGTTGTTTCAGTTGGAAAAGACATTTAAGATCACCGAGTCCAGCTTGAATCATTTAACACACTTCAGTAATATGCTGAGCTTATGCTGAGCAGAGGGATATGAAATACTTAATGCTTATTATATACAACATTTGGTAAGATTTTTGGTGGTTTGCTTGGCTTTTAAGTTGGGCAAAAAGATTCATTATTATGCTGGGGTTCTACAGTTAGTATTTGCCCTGGGCAGTCATACTGCTCCCGTCCGTCTCACCCAAGCAATCACCACAAGTTGGTCTCCCAGAAAAAGATCTCTTCAGAACTGCAGAAAACTCCCTGCTGCTGCTGAAATGCCACTGAAATTAGTGATGTCAACTTTTTCTTATACTTGTTTTTATTCTAGTCAGTGCATAGTTTCCTGCTCTTTAGAAAGAATTTATGGTAGTACTAAGGCAAAGACTTGACAGACATCTAAACATCCTGCACTGCAGTTATCAGCTACATTTGTGATGTCCGAAACACAGAGCGCGTTTGACACCCTGTAAATTCTGCAGCGTTACATTACCCATTACAAATTGTGCTGCCTTTTCATTCTTTAGCAGTGGATTCATGCGATGTCTTTTCCAAGATCGATTTTCAGTTCACTTAGATTACCATTAAGCCAGCTCTCTTATCATTACCCACCTCATCCTAGCTATCTTTT
This sequence comes from Chloroceryle amazona, assembly GCA_027560015.1. NCBI lineage: Eukaryota > Metazoa > Chordata > Aves > Coraciiformes > Cerylidae > Chloroceryle > Chloroceryle amazona. The sequence goes on from JANHFX010002270.1 coordinate 22,974, forward strand.
TAAAATACTGATGGTACATCAGTCTCTTATATGCGGAGAATGCAGCTTCCATAGCCCATCCTCACTGTAGCCAGGGTTATGAAAACCTGTTCTGAACATCCTAGGGTGATTTTATTTCCTATTTAGATCAATCACTGCAGTTACATAAAGTAGAAGTAACCTATTTCTTGCTCCTAAAAACAAATGAAATTTCACTAGTCACTATTCTCTTTAGTCATCTTCTCTCCCAGTTGTATTCTAAAGCATGGTGGGTTTTTTTCCAAATCGCTTTTTCTGGGATAACATGAACAATCACCTTTCCTAATGGCGTTTAATCTTGGGCAAAAGGGGTAAAGGATAAAGCTGGGATGAGCTAATTCCAGTCACAACTGTACTTGAATGTCAGATCAGGTCTGCTTTCAAAACATCCAGGAGCATTACATAGCTAAGAAGAAAAGATAAACACAGGGCATAAGTATATCTTTCTGTAGATGAGGGGGAAAAAAGATACTTCCTAGATACACTTTTATGAACCAGCAAAAGACCCAAGGATCACAATGACAATTATAAAACCTAAATTAGGTCATTATCAACAGGGAAAATCACTACTAATAGGAGATCCTTATGCTTTGGGGAAAACACTCTATACACTGAATATTCATTCTGAGGTGAGAACATGCTGCTCCTTGTAAAGCAAATGCTCTGATAAGGAATAATACAGGCCGTGCATAAGAGGAAATTAGGGGGAAATACCACAACAGTATTTCATTTATTATTATCTAGTAAATTAACAATGAAATATAAGATTCTGTATGAAGGGAAAGTAAGACCTTTGAATTTTGTCAGCAGTCCTATAAGTAGACTGATTTTGGAGTGACTGATGCCAAGTGACACCGGAGCATGTAACAGATCAATACTTAAGCAAAGACAGAGGTGTGCTGTAATCATGCCAATCACTGACTATGGAAGTGATTCCTGCTTTGGTCTATATGCACAAATATACTATTTCAACTTCCTTCACAGAAGAAAGAAAAAAAAAAAAAAAAAAAAAGCTCACCAGACTTATTGTAGGCTCTTTATGCTGCTGGTGAACAGGATCCATGCTGCAGGTGTATAACTGCGTAAAGTAATCAATTCCAAATGAAACAAAGCAGTTTTACTGGTTGCTTCCTTTCTTCCTTAACCTCCACAGAAACCTTGCCTTTACTTTTGTCCCAATGGGAGGAAAAACTGCTGCCAGCAACTCCAATGGGACTGAACTGATGAACTGATTAGCATCCTACAGCAGAAGGTTAGAAAGTGAATTTTCTGTTATGGAACAATTGCCATTGGAAAGTAATCTTGTTTATTAACTGCATTTTTATCTTCTCTGGAGGGTTCTTTGACATAAGGTAATGGAATTCGCTCACTCTTTCCTGTTTAAATCTATGATCATATGCAGAAAAGCAAGTGTTTACTGGGTCATTAAACCAAGGTAGGGAGGGACTGACTTGAAGAGTTCTTGATGTCTTCGAAACCTTTTCATCATCTCAATTAACACTGCCAAATGTTCTGGTTTATATTGCAGGCATACATGAATCTTTCTAGGTGTGTTTTCATCCTAATTAATTTTAGCAACTGAGATCAGTAGCAAGAGCAAGATGAGATGCAGAAAGTACAGGAATAGCTACTGAAGGGCAGCCCATAAGCAGCAATTCAGTTGCCATCTACCCAGGGAAAGCTGCTCGAAGGTATTTGCAGCATAGGGCCTGCACAGCTCGCTCACACGTTCCATTTATAACTGCCAAGCATCAGTTTAAAAGTTCTTCTCCCTGTCCTTTGGCAAACCAAAACATAAAACCCTTACGAAACCCTGCTTCTGTTACCTTCTTCTCTATGAAAAGTGAATGATGTAGCAGAGATGCCTCTTCCATCAATGTTTTCCATGTAGCAGAATCCCATTCCCCAGGATTTCGGGTTCTTGCTTGTTCAGTCATCCTTCTGCATAAGAAGATTTAGCACTGAGCTGAATTAACTGGAGTACATTCAGAGGATCACCTCACTCATATATTTCCCATCTTTAGTCCAGGTGTTTGCCTTTCTTCAACCTTAGGAGATCCAGAAAACGCCATCATCTTTCCCTCTGTCCTTGTACACCATCTGCAAACAGCACAGTGTTCTGCATACGGTACATTTACAGATTTGGTGATTTGGATGCAAGTTCAATCTGAGGGAGAAGATTGATTGATCTTAACATCCTGGCAAGCCCTAGTCTCAGGCTACAAATAAAAACAATATTTCTCAAGTCGTGCATTATTACTTTTCATTTGTTGCTTATCGATTAACTGTCAAGAGTAAGATCTTGGGTTTTAAAATGAGGCAGCTGTGGTGGTCCTTTTAAAAAAAAGTTTATAAAATCCAACAGCAAAAGCCAAGGTGAAACCTGACAGTATTCAGTGTGGCACTGCTGGTGTTCAAGTCTCTGCTGACAATGACCTTGTAAACTACAGCATTAATTCATTTTTCCAAATAAAATGTTCATTCTGGTCTCAGGAAACCTCTCCATTGCTCTTGTGGAAACCGCATGCAATGGAAAACTTCCCTTTGTTACACATTTTTTTGTTATAAACTAGGAAATACATTAACTATAAGGAGGAAAGGAATTAATTGTTTTAAAGCAACAAAGAATAACACAACCGGCTTGTTAAACAAACTGATGGAGTTGCACATGCATTTGAAAGATTCTTTGCATCTCAAACCAAAATCCCCATCCCTTTAGCTCATATCCTAAACTACAACCCAGGTAAACCAAACGTTTGTGTAGCGGGCAATGAAAGACAAAAAAGTACAGTTCTGCTGAAAGGGGCTGGGATGGTTCTCAGGAAAAAAACAGTCAAGCAAGAGAGTTCTAACCGAATATAAAGGAAAAGAACGAAAAGACAGTGAAAAAAGCCCTATCATACCACGGCCACAGCACAGAGGGGATGCAATAATCACTACTTGCACTCTAGCTCAGTACATTTCTTGACTGCAAGATGTTTCTAACCTGAAGCATCCTTGCGCTGCTGCACACCAACCCGCTCCCACGCGTGCTCCTGCAGACACTCCTTCACACTGCGTCTGTACAACAGCAGCGGCCGGAGCCACTGCGGACTTCTTTTGTGTTTTTTTTTTTCCAGTCCTGTTGGCATCTTGGGGCTCCTTTGCAAGAAAAAAAATAAACAAACCTAGTAATTTCCCCTGAAATGGCATTTTAGTGTTTGCGCTTTCCTCATAAGGAAAAGCCAAGATATTTGGAAGCTTCTAAATGAATTCGCGATTTGTTTTTAAGAGCAATGAGGCTTGTTCTTGCCTACCCAGCGACAATTCTGACAGTTCTAAGGCTTAAGATTTGCAAGAGTTTACAAGGATGGCCACACTGCATAACAATACAGATCAACAGCTAGCATTTAAGTGGTATTTCTGTCAGTCAAAGCAAATCAAGTTTTATTTCCAAGAACTGAAGAAACTTCCTAAAGGTCAACGTTCCTCTTTGTGTAATGAGGTCATCTATTATGTTATATTGACTCCAGCTGCTTCGGGAATAATTCACTTACCTCCTTTTTCTATTTCGCTAGAGCAGTTAAATTAAAAATATGGGCTGTTCATTGAAAGAAAACCAGTGGGAAGGACAGCGTTCCTCACCTTCCTACCTGGACAGGTTCCTCCCAGTATTACTGCACTGGAGGCTGGCTTTTAGATACCCTTTTCTATTTCAGATCCACAAAAAAGCTGCCCGCTTCATGGATCAGGCAGCACATAGCGACCAGCAGATTACAGGCACGTCACTTGACAAGCATAGTAAGAGCCTTTACAAACGAGCTTAACTATGTTCTGCAGATTGAGGGCAAAAGTTTAGTTCAGTTTTTGGACTCTTAGCAGTTTGTGTGAAGAGAACTGTGTTTTTACAAGAGGAAGGAAGTCAGAACCAGCAATAGTTCAAATAAAGTTGCGGCTAGGTGTTCAATACTTGGGAGGAAGGCACCCTTCCTCTGCATCCCCCTCTCACCAAAGATCTGCACCTGAAACTACTGCCTCCTACTTGCCTCATCTTACAAGCACTTTTTTTTTTTTACATTTTGCTCTTTCTTCCCACCTCTTGCAGCAAACCAGGTAAATTCACTGCTGGCTGAAGGCAAAATTAATTGATCCTTTCAAGAGTTCATTTCTATCAATAGCTAGCTATTATCCAAGTGGTTGCCAGCGAGTGAAAGGAGGTACCCATTAATGCTGTGCTATTAGTATGCTCCTTAAGTACAGAGGAAATGTCATCTTCACTGGAAAAGAAGCGGCAAAACAAGTTACGTGACATTTCTGATGAAAGGAAACAAAGGAAAGGGCTCCTTTACCTGAAAGTAAAAACTTTTCAGGTAAACTCAGGCTTAGACCAAGAAAAGTGAAGGGCAAAAGCCAGAGTGGAAAATGCCAGCTGTGTCCCTCTGCTCCCAATCTTGCCTTGAATGTCTGACTCAAGCAGTTCCACTAACACTCGGCTAAAACTCCTGCAGTTGGAAGGGGGTTGTTACTATTACTACTATGAGAACTTAGCTTACCTAACGAAGCAGCAGATGTACACCATCTAGGAACAAGTATTTAAATATCTTACTGTCAAAAGACAAGTTTTACCTTCTTTCCCCTTCACTTTCCCCTTATTTTTGCATGACTGATGAAACAAAATGAGGAATACAAACCAAAATACCAGCCAAAAATTTAAGAAAGAAAACATTCACCTAAAGAGCCTGATTTGACAATCACAGTTAAAAGCCTGTCCCTTTTTCTTATTCCTTACAAGCATCAGATCAAGTAAGAGTTCTTAAAGCTTGCCCGTTCATAGGAACTCTCTTCATCAAATGACTGCTAGCTTTGCTTCTAAGCACAAACTGGCAACCTGTGAAGGTATATTAAGCCAGGCTCAGGAAAATATATTTCACGGGAAGTATATTCCTTTAATAATTACAAGAGTAATTTTTCCTATCCCCCTTACACCGATCTTGCACTGGTGCTTCTGCTGAGTTCTGCCTCACTAATTTACCCGCATCAGCAAGAGAGATTTGTTATGCAATTGCTCCATAGTAGCATCACCATCTACACACATGGCATGACAGTGTCCTGTGTAAAGCTTCAAGGCTAAGATGCAGATTTTGGATTTCTGGTGAGTGAAGAACTTGAAACACAAAGAGAGGAAAATGAAAAGCAGGCTCAGATTAGTTCTAATCCTTACTGAACAGCCAACGTTGTCTTCTCCCAGGATGGAGCCTGACTTTCCCTTTCCCCTCCTTCCAGACAAGCAAAGGTTTTGCTCCTAATTGGATTCTGCAATTCAGAGAAAAGCTTAATGTACCACAGTTCTATTTTTCCAGCACTCGACTTCTCTATGCGTCATAGTAGATGATGTCCCTAGTAAAACAAAGGCTGAGTTCCTCAACAGACCAGGAAGTTTTTCTGACTAGGTTAGCACCATGTCCCGATACAATATACAATCTGAAGACTGTCGGGTGAAACCAGCCAAAATTATGAGAGAAACTCTAATTATCAAGTGAATCGCGGGCCCTTTCATTCAATTAGAATTTTTCATCTGCTGTACAAAGTGAATTTCAAGGCCTGAATGAACACTGTGGAGAGACCACTGCACCACTGCTCACACAAAGCTTCCTGCCGGAGGTGCACACTCTGCAAAATATTTTTGTTTTCTTTGCTGAGAAATTGATTTATCTTCTGACCATATTAATAATTTACAAAATATATATTTCTCAAAATGATTACAAATAAAAGACCAGCTATAGGATGTTTCAAGTAATTAGGGGGAAGAAATACATATTCCACTAGAGGTTTGGAGCTTTCTCTTCAAGAAAGTAACCCAAACCACATCACGGATGGACCAAGTTTAATCAAAGCCTCCAGTCCAGCAAGAACAAATTATTGGCCGCCGTTCATTCGGATACTCACCCATAAAATTCTATTTTGTTCCACACTATTATTCATACACTGTCATGGAATACATATCAGCAGTACATTCCCTTAAAGCTTACCTCACCTCACAGATGCATAATGGTCCCTTTAATGCCCATTCCCCCCATAGGCAGGCCTAAGAGTTTAATCCACAAAACAATATAACCTCTGATCTGTTATTACACTACGCAGAGGAAGGGGAAAAAACAAAACAAAACAAAACAAAAAAACCCAAACAAACAAACAAACAAAATCCCCACAGGTAAATAAAAACTGCTCTATCCCTTTCCTTAGTAATCTTCCACATAGAGTATGTTTATGAAGTTTAAAATTACGAATATCAGACCTGCAATTTACCAGTCTCAATCAAATTATTCTACCTCAAATAAGTGGTAATAAAAAAATCCAGACAAATAAAAAACTCAACAACACAAAAAAAACCCCAAACAACCCGGGAATTGGTATTTCTAGGTTTATCAACAGAGACTACTTCGAATTTCAACTGCTTTGATCTGCTGCAGAGACCAGCAAGGAAGGAAAACAAGCTGATGCATGAGCCTAACCAAGAGGAATCCTTTTAAAAACTGACCAAAATTTTTCATCTGCTTTTCATTTTTACTTCCCCATTTCATTTTTTCTCCAAGATTTTTCTAAGTGTAACATGTGACACCTAACACCAGTAAAATAATGCACAGTTTTGGTTAGTGTCACTCAGAAATGATGTGAAAAAGCACACAAAAGCTTAAAGAAACTGCAAAAAAGGCGAGATTTTCAATTGAGTTTATAGCACGTGATGTTCTGTTTAGCTCAATTGCTTTCTCTGGAAGTGGCTGTTTCTCTGCACTAGAGTATGGGTGCTCAGTATCTATTTTCCCCACTCCATCACTTTGGAATCCTCATCTGAGGAGCAGCAGCCGCTCCTGCCAACTGCAAGGAGTTGAGATCATACCATTGTGACAGCAGCAACGCTTCTGTTGTGCTGTCACTTTAAGCCATCAGGTTCTCCCTAATCTGTTTTCACTGTCTGGAAAGCATTCCTGTGTTTAGTTGCATTTATATGCCTTTTTGTAGTTTTAAGTGCTTATTAATTTGGTTTTATCTATAATCAATTATTACCTTGCTTTTGTATCTAAGTACTAAAAACTGAAATATGCCTCCACCATCATAACGCTGCTTCTGAACAATAAGAAGCTTTTTCCCAGTCACTACAATCTGTCATCCAATGTTCTCTGCAAGTTGCACATTTAATTAGTCTGAGCAACTCATTAAGGTATCTGGAATATTAAGACGATAGCATTGTTCTCAATAGCACCGTGCACAATCTAATCTGGCAGATGGCACAGCCTGCTGACACCTGCGCCGCTTTGCGATCTTGCTGACGGATACAAACAGGCGGCAGGATAATTGTAAGATATGTAATCAGAAAAAAGGCTCTGAAAATAAAACACCCATCAAATATTCCATTTTCTGGATGCCTGTTTGTTCATAAAGAAGCATTTTGTATTCGGTCATTGAATTTGAAACAAGAGATGCACAGGTTGAGGTTTTTGGTTTATTTCTTTAAATGCCACTTAGGTTTTTATGCACCATCCTACTGAGGAGCCAACTGTATTTTTCCTTCTGTGAAGTGACAACATCATGCTATTGGGGTCATAAGAAACTTTACTCCTCCTCACCTGAATGCTCAGATGACATATTCACTTTTGCTCCTCATTAGTCCAGACTCGGAAAGTACTTTCAACGCTCCAGGGGATCTGATTAAAAATGGACAAGCTTTACGACACCACAGCTTGCAACTATTTTACCTCTACCGCCAACACTCATGTGATGGGAACTCTTTATTTCTCTTTTGCAAGTGGAAAGGTATTTTTAGATTTTAAAGAGATATGCAAAACTCAGCAAAACCAAACATTCATTAGCGAATCTCACAGGGAAATGATGTACCTGAAATCATACCAAGTCTAGAGAAAAATGTCATTTAAGGTTGCTTATTTGCTTCAGCTTGAGATGGAAAGCGGAAGACCAGAGATGACTCAGCAGTCACAAGATAACAAACAACCCCTGTTGTGCATATTTAGATGTTTTTGGAAGAACGATGTTTTGTTTGCACATGTCAGTAGTACTGGTAGACAACTGCACAGTATCCATTCACAGAAAAGCAGAGGGAGAGAAGGGAGAACGGATTTGTGTTATATTCAGCTTCGAAAAAGAAGCTCTACCAACAAACATTTCTCCAATACCTAATCTCTGTACAGCCAAAAAAAGTAAAAAAAAAAATAAAAAAAAAAACCCTTCCTCATCAAGCCTCCTCAACATTTGAAAAAGAACACATTTACTTTTGATTTGCTTTTAGCTAAAGCAATAGAAAAACAACAGTTGGCAAGATGCCTGCTTACAAAGACAGTACCGTTCAGGACTGCTTCAGCTGCCAGGACTGTGTCAGATCTGTCACACTGGTGGACTGTCTGTTGAGAAACCTGAAGGACTGTCATTCAACAGAGAGAGGCAAAACTAATCTCTGATTCCTGGGATACTTTTTCTATCACCCAGGTTATTATTGCAGAAATGAAATCGAGCATTAGTCTCGAGGAGAACTTTGCGTAGTAAAAAGTTTCTCCCCCGGACCGCTCATCTTATCTAGCAAAATTGCAATTTGTGGTTGACCTTTTAAAACCTATTCGCATAGTTTTACATAGACGTGCTCAAGAAGCTTGGATTGCAGCAGGTAGCTCTCTCAGAAGGGAAGCTGTAAGCGTTAATGCTGCAGCGTTTGGGGTTTCTTTTTCATTATTGAAATAAGCCTGGCTGCGTTCCACTGATCAATGCTGAAAATTAATTTCTTGTATTTCCTGGCATAAATACGTCTCCTCAGCACTGACTTTTTGTACCGTAACCCCACAAGGGCAAGGCATGCCAGCTGATGCATACTGACACATTTGCGATTACTGGCAGCCAACCTAACGCTGCCATGTTTTGCAAAAGCCTGCGCTTCCAGGAGGCTATTAAAATACCTGTATCCCTGCCGGCCGTTACCTCTTGCGGGGTTAATGCCACCATTATCCAATTCTTCAGCTTGATCTTTCATCTTTAGGTCAGAGGTTAGGCTTACCAACTACAGCTTTTCTACTATTAAGTATTCTTTCACACTGAGAATGACACTTTCCCTGCCCTATGTGTCAGAGAAACTGTCCTCTAGTGAAGAATAGTCTTACAGAGGACACAGTGATATACTTACGAGAAAACTAATGGTATATCTTTCTTCCCCAAGAAGAAATTAAACAGCTCACAGCACAGCAGAGCACTTCCTAGGCTTAAGAAAATAAAATGGTATAAAAATATCAACTTACTCTTCTGATACTAGTTTTGAATTTGTCATTACTGCAATACCTATTTACTAAGAGCCCACAGAGATTACCCACTCAGTTAAGCTAATAATGCATGTTGCAACTCAGTTGGCATGATATTCTCGCAGTGAAGCGTTAAGTTAGCCATACCTTATCTGAAGACATTTTAACCACGAAAGAATTAAGCAAGTCTTACTACACTTGAGCTGAATAAGCTTTTCTCGTGAACTTTCCCAAACATATACATAAGACTATACATTCTCCATTCATATGACATGCAGTCATTTTCTTTTTCATACATAGATTCTGTACTGAAGTAGGACTATCAGGGTAGCCCTCAATTTAAAAACTGCATATCCTTTTCAGATGAATTTCAAGAATGAGAATTTCTCATGCAACATGATTTCATTTTTGGGGTAGCATTTGCTCCATAAAGGTTACTAAAAGTCATCCGATCTTTTAAAAAATAATTATCAATTGTAAGCAGCTATCATACTAACATGGATTTTTTTTCTTATGAGAGCTGCTTTAATTATTAGCTGTCCTACCAACTAAGCTGATTGCAGGAGATGATGTTAAACACATGCTTTAGGTGAGAGCAAAAACCAGCAGTACGCTCTTATCCCCTTCCTCTGTCACTTTTCTTTTATGTATATATTTCCATTTAAAAAAAACACCAACATTCTTATTCCAGGTTGCTAGACCGGACAATTACTCCCCAGGCATTTACAAAGGATCTCAATTTGACAGCAGGATGTACATTTATATTAGTTTTCGGACTGCGAGTGCTCTGTGGATAGCCAATTCCATTCTCAGCACTTCAGTAAGAGATTCAGCAGAAGAAGATTACATTTGAACTTAGTGGGAAGCTTCTAGCACTGTATTCTGGGCTTCTTCTCCAGTCCTCCTAGTCTCTTGCCAACTGCTCACTCATAGGAGGGACAAAACTGAGGACTGTTGCAACCTTTTGATAACAAGTAAGGGTTTTACCAAATTTACACTTTTTTTTTTTCCCCCCCAATTTATCTCTTTTTCAAGCGTAATCAAGAGATAAAGCATTGTTTAAGAATATACCATTTGGGGTCAAATCTGAAGGAATATTGATATACCTCTCACTTCCTATCAGCAGTGGAAAGCTCTGCCTTCACCAAGTTCTTCATTATGCGGTGCTACTACTTGTAGCACTACAAAGTTACTCAGAGACTTAGAACACCCTCTCCTCCCACCTTTAAAACAATGTTGCTGGCCAAGCTGCTCCTCAGATGAAGATGAGATACAAGATACAGAGAGGTAACGCTGTCATGCAAATAATCAAGCTGTGGGTGCAACTTCCATGTATTTGCCCAAACTGGTCTCTGCTCCATAAGGCGTATCAGCTTACTGACATCCACAGAATTCAAGTGAGGAAAACAGGCAGCAAACTTATCTCTGGAAATGAAAAATGCATTTGCTAAAGAATTTCACTTTTGTGGGGATATTGACCCAGTAAGCCCATGCTTTTAAAACTATCAAAGCCTGAGAAATAACGTTTCAGATAATCTACATCAATGTAAAAGCAGACAGGGCTAATCTACTCAGAAAATGAAAAGCTGAAGAAAAATGCCACACACCTGTAAAATTCACCCTGCTCTTCAAGATCAGTGTTTGCCCAAATTTGGCATTCTGGAGGTTTGGTTTGATTTCGTTTTTTTTTTTTAATAAATAGCTGAGGAATTTTCCAATCTATTGCTTTTCTTAGCTTCCCAAGATATAATTTCATATGCCCATCATAAAAGAAATCTCTCCCTACAAGGATAAGAAATAAGCTCTATCTTCTGTTAAAACTATACCCCAAGAGGGAAAACATAATGTATAATGCTGAGGGAGCACCACTTTCCCCAATGTGTGTAAAACAATTCATAATATCGATCAGCTTTGATTAAACTAACTAACTAAAATAATTCTTTCACCGGCACTTATTTTAGAGAAAATTTTAAGTTTCCTTCCTGTCGCTGTTTCAAATACAATACTGGCTTTAGGAGATTTTGGGATAGCAAGTGTACAGACCTGGGTTTTGATATCAGATATTGCAGACTTTGATTGGCTACACTTTCTTTGATTTGAGTATGATATTCTGAGTCATACTTTCAAGGTTACCAAGAGCAGTGTTCAAGACATCATCTATGTACATCACTTTGTGCTTTGATTTTCTGATTAGGGAAGCACTGACACGGCAATACAATAGCTAAATACCAAGGAAATCATTAATCAGGAATCTGAAGTGCCGCCAGATCTTGCTGCTGTCTTAGATCTTTACATTCCTGACCACATCGCCTCTTCCTGAACACTCCATCACCTACCGCTGCTGGAACACCACAACCTATGCAGCTGCTGAGGGTATCTGGTTTAGGGTAATGCATTTGAACCGAAGTAAATTACATGGTTCATTTACCACTTATTTACTTCTTAAGTGACTCAGTCCAAATCCTTTCACATTTTAATTTTCATCAGAGTGATGCAGTGGCTGGATATTCTTTCAGGGAGCTTTTAAAGGGAGCCATGGAACGCAATGGTGTGCAGTGCTGATCTCCTAGGAACCTGTTTTCCTGTACAATTCACACGCATGTTGACACCATTAACATAGCCTCACTGGCACTGCTAAATTTACATGTGTTTACAAAATGATGTGTTTACTCCTGAGGAAGCAGGGAGGAAGGTTGAAAAAATCCTTAAACTCCCTCAGAGTACAAATTATTTCCTGGATGACTTTATGGCATCCAACCCACCAGCCAAATTCTCCCTTTGTATAGGTTTAAAACACACTGTGCTTTTAGAGACTGACTGCATCAGTGTAAGTCAGTCGCAGGTAACGGGTATGTACTTGTGCATACATTTACGTAAAGACTAAATCAGACAAAAAGGTAAGAACCACACTTGTTAAGTTCCTGCTCAACACTAGCCTGAAACTGTCAGAGCACTCTGTAGCTTGTGCAATTCATATTCTTGGGAAAAAAGAATAATGAAAAACTATTAAAAATTTAAAAATCCTTTTTTAGTTATTTCAGACTTACGGAATTAGTTATATCACCACTTTTGTTTCTGCTTTATTCTGAGATGCAGAATATTAATAGCTTGTTAACAAGCTGTAAACATCCATTTTGACAATATATAAATCATTCCTATAGAGCATAAAGTGGATTGTAACCAGATTTTAGGGAGGTGTGGGGAGGTGGGTGAGAAGCTTCTCCCAACCTCTAAAGAACAGATGAATGTGCGCTGCATCTGAAATTAAACTGGAAATCTTAGTGGGGTTTATTATTAGCAAAAGGATTTGGTTTATTTTTTGACAAAACGTGGTGGAGAGAAAAAGCAAGAGAAGTAAAGGAATGTAGCCTGAGATTCAGACGCTGACAGGTATTTTAATAAATGAACAGTGTGAACCAGAAAGCCAAACCCAGCACCCTTCCAGGGCAAGGACTTCAACCTTGCCCTGCCAGCCAAAGACATGCATGCTACAGCCTAAACCAGGATATCTTTTAATTGCTTCTTCACTCAGCTTTCCACTCACCTGCCTTAAAAAAAAAATCTGGGCCTGTCTCTAATGCACCACAGAAACACACTCAAACTCCAAACCAGGGCTCAGACTTGCAAGACATGTAAGAGAACAGACATGGGAGTACAGCAGCACCGGCTAGAGACGGAACAGAGCCTATCTGGCAGATACAACCCACTTGTAAGAAGCCTTTGAGGGAATGGCAGATGCGAGCACTGGGGAAAAATTACTCCTATTCCACTATTCCTTTTGAAAAGGAACTTAAGGCCCTACCTTGTATAATCTCTTCATTATGCAATGTCACCCCTTTCCTTTTAAATTAAAACATAGAAAACAAAGACCAAAACCTTTCTGGTTCAGGCCAAATACAGCAGAACTTATTTGTGATGGAAGATGCACCGTTGGAGCTCAAAGGCTGGGAAAGTACACTGACATGTTTCTCTAAGAAAACAGAGACCATGGGGACAGCAGCAGAGGGGGAGGCATACAAGAAACTAGGTTAGACCATTTGGAAGCACATCATGTTAAGCAGTAGCTGCCTTCACCTCTTTTCTTGAGCCAGTTCAGCTCTACCTCCTAATGCCAGGAACGATGGTTTGGACTTGCATTATCGAAACAAAACTTACATTGGGTATTTTCCACAGTTAGCACTCCTCCTGCATGCGGTAGCTGTTCTGGTCTCTTATTCCCAGAAAAATACATCCCCTTGGTTGAACTAACAAATCTTTAATGTATTAAAAAGTAAATGTAATGCATTAAAAATGAATAATTTAAGAGAGAACTGATTTAGTTATTCCGGTTAAAACAAGATGAGCAAGCAGTGGCTTGCTTCTGTTTACTTGACATTGTTGAGGATGCCTCCAGAAGTGAAATGAAGGTCTAACTAAATGCAGCAAGAGCAACAAAATAAAAATTCTCCTACTTTCATTAGTTCCTGGGAGAAAGAACTAATTGCCCAAGCATCTTAAACTTATAAATCCAATGTACATGGAGAAAGTCAAATGGAACGATCCCTACTTACTGATCTACAAATGCTGCAAAGTTCAGCCCTGCTCAGAGCCAGCGATCGAATCCCCTCCCCTGTCAAGCTTCTCTGCTGCTCTCTGAGCATTCAAAATAAAAGGAAAATTGTAAAATGCACACCTTCAGATTTGGAGAGTACTCCGTTATCTAGCAACACAGGCACAATTTGTCTGAACTAACAGTTGATGAACAGAGTCCTGCTCCACTGAAAATAGAGCCTCTCCACAAGAATATGCCATGCTCAATGAAACCTCAAAAAACCTTTCCTTGGGATGTCCAGGGAGCCATTTCTGTGGAAAGGACACAGTGAAGCAAGAGGTGGCATCAAAGAGCAGACAGTCTGATGATTTATGTAACCACATGAGATGCAAGAGAGGTATTTCAGATTCTTGTTACTCCTGAATCAAAACAGGGCATCCTGGCAAGAGCTTAACCACCGGCTACCCTTCTATCTCCTCCCCCCCCTTTAAAAAGAAGGTTGATAGAAGCTCAAAAAGCCACGACCTAACCTCAACAACTTCTGCCCGCTTTTGCAAACCGCTATTGCAACATTCCTTGAAGCTTCAGTGTTATAAACTTTGTTCATTTCTTTTGAAATGTATGTGGAAAAATTCCTTGCCCTGATACAATCCACAGCTCTTTCGAGAGGTGAGAACAAATGTGCAGATGCACCATTTTGGGTTGACTTTTCTAGTAAACTCTTTTGCAACTGAAGCTCTCGTCTTTTTTTTTTTTCTTTTTTTCTTTCTTTATTGTAAAGGATGCTTATTCTTAAGTAAAACTCAATTATTTATGTATGAACCCTTAAAAGGACACCACTAAGTCAATTCACATTAGCTTAACCCCAGTACACGCAATGTGAACACTTCAGGATTCATATTTCGCTATTAAGAGCAGATAGATTTCTGCCATTTTATATTGGTGTACTTGCACAGTAGTCAAGAAGCTTCAAGAAACTGTTTTATCTAATAATCCTGTGGCTTCAGAATTAGAGTGAAAATTATGTACCTGGTAAAGTGTATAATAAGACACATTTATGTTTAAGTTTTATGAAGGCTTATTTCCCACTGAGCTGAATATTCTATTTTCCATGGGGATAATGTTTCACAGCTATCGAGAAAAATGTATGTTATGAGCACTATGGCTTATGAACTGTCATAATATATATGGTTATTTTCATGTTTAAACCTAAGCCTTTTCCTGTACTTCTTAGACACAACATCATTTGCAGTTTTGAGGATGCTCCACTTTATAGCACACACCAATCTCTATGCTCCCTCCTGCTTTCTCAGAAACAGAGAGAGAAGGAGATTTCTTGCAAACAGCATGAAGACATTCTGATTGAGCTGCAGCAACCACGTGGTACATGAAGGTACAAGGGTAATCCAGTGACTATTTGGAAATACTAGAGCATATCTGCCGCGTGGAATTATCAGCTTCAAGCCTTTAAGTAGCCAAAGCACCTGCATACATCAGAGCATGGTGCAAACCGCTCACCAGTTTCTTAGGTATTTAGATGAAAATGTTTTGTAGGAAATTCTTTGCCTATTGTTTTTCCCAAGCAGCTCTGTTTACTCATTGTGCTCAAGAAATCGCTGGGAGTTTGCAAAGCAGTTTGCGAAAAGAAGACCGTTCAATATTTGTACCTTCTAGGCGCGTGCATGCAGCCGTCCCCTCTCTGCTCTCTATCTTAACTTCTCCCTCACGCTGCCTGAGAAGCCAGCAGGAGTAAGCAGGCTCAGAAATGCCAGCTGAAGCTGCAAATGTACATCGCCTCCAGAGATCCAGAGGATTTCAGCTTGAACCACCAGCTGATGTGGGAAGATTACAATTACGGAATTCTTCGGTGAAGTCTGAGAACGGCTGAAGAAGCTGCCCTGCTTAATCACCCCCCGTATCTTACACACATGCACACTTCAGTTCCGGTATGCTGAGCAGAGAAACAACCAACAGGAAATACTAACTGAATTATAACTACAAAACCATCATAAATGGTATTTAGTCCCAAATGTATTAGGGTTTTGGGTTTTTTTTTTCTTTCTCTAATAAAGCTATTACAGTCTAAGTCTGATTTTTCCTTCATTGCCCCTCAACATCTCTGAGCTTCCTGTTTCTTTCTACATGAATCACAACCATGCAATAGGCCTTTATTTGGGATAATGAAGTGTTCTTGTGCATGTTTGGCAGTATTTTCAGCTCTCTGAAGTGACCGAAGAGTAAGTAGTTTCCTGCTTAACAGCATTTGCCACTTTTAAACCACATCACAGCAGGAGATGGGGGTGAAAAAGAGCCCGAAAACTCTAGGAGGGAAGGGAACTTTACAACTGTCCCATTTGAAATTCAAATACATCTTCCCTCCTGCTCTACCTAACATAAGCAGTACGCGTCTTGGCAATGAACTGCGGAGTAAGCACCAACAGCTGGGTTAAGTAAGCTGCTAAGGACTGTTGGCATCAGGTCTGGTAGGTCAGCAGCTTGTCCTACTCGACACAGGACAGTGGGATGCCTTCAACTCCCGTCCATCAGACAGACACTGCCTGCCTCCCCTCCTCTTTTTTGGCGGGGTCGTCTCCTCGTGGTATAAGGAAGGTGTTTTATTCTGCTTCGCTTTGTGGAGACTTTAGTATTGCCTCTCATTCTCTTGGCATTAGCTCTTTGATATTAGCTATAGGCCAGCATTTGCTCTCGGGAAGCAAGCGAGCAGATAGTATTTCAAGTCAGGAGTTATGAGAGGAGGGAGCTAAAACCATTTCCCTAAACAGCCAGCAAAACAGATTTCATCAGAGGTAAAAGATTTCAGAGTTTAAGAGATTTAGCAGAATTCAAAAGCAAGTCTGTAGGACAGATAAGGAAGCTGCTAGGAGACATAAATGAAATAAATGTAGATAATTCCCTTTCACCTGCCAGTAGGGAGAAACCTATAAAAAGAAAATATTGCATAGCTTTAAAAGGTATTGTTGGGTTATATAATGGTTAACCATCAGCCATTTTCACATCTTACCCTCAACAAAACTCGCAATCTTTTTTCACAATAGCTAGCCCTTGATAACCACACGTTAGCATATTTTTTTCACAGGACTGTATCGTATCCCAGCTCCCTTTTGCCGAACTACTGATAGATATTTGTTAACTTAGATCCACAGAGTGCAGAAACTCCTTGCTTTCAGGTGGTCTGTTTAGCATAATTAACGTAAAACACACCACTGGCTTTTCATTTGTATTATTTAGCTAAATCAAACGCAGATCTTCAGTATTCTTCTGTTGAACGTGCAATGTTTTCCATAGGTCAAGTTCTCAAATATGTGAGGTTAACTGCACACTGACCTTGCCAACCTTTCTCAACTTCTGGACAGTAACAAATCATCTATTTCCAATCTCGTTATGAAGCGTAGGGTCATAAAGCCCAGGACTGAATTGCTCTATAAAATCACCACAGGCCTGAGGCACTACTCTGCTAGGTAGATTAGTTCAGGTTTCCCTTTTGCAATTGTTCATTCAGACTTCGAACTCCGTTCACAGAGCAGGGCCCTGAAATCCATTGTTAATTGCTTACAATTAGGGTTTCTTTCTTGGTGTGACACAAATCAATCTTGCGATCATAATGTGAGTAAACAAAAAATGACTGCTACCTTAGTTTACAGGGAAACCGTGTTTTTCTGAGACTAGAAACCACTGACATTTATGCTTCGTAACCAGCCTTGATTTAGAAGGGAGTAATAGATGCGCCATATTATATAGGTGACATTAGCCGAAGCTTATTTTGGAAGGAAATTTAAGGAGTAACAGGCAAGGAATAATGCCTTATTTCCTCTTTCCTATATTAACTGTTTTCAATTTGAAATAACTAGTGTATCCAGCCGGCATAAAGCAGTTTATTTTCACTAAATCTCCAAAATGTGGGTAGCTATTAGTCAGATGACATATCGGTCTTACCAGAGGTCTGTGGAGATGCAAATTACTCAGCTCCTTAACTGTGGGCCTCAAGGCAAAGCAGGAAGGTTGAAATCACGAGACTGAGTGATCGGGTGTGGAGGTGACAATGCCTAACAGACAGACGTACAGAACAGTCCCTAACCCATGGGACAGCAAAGCGATTTCTAACTTTTCCTTACTGGTCTAGTTAAAATAAGACAGACTTAAACTGGTCTGAAGAGAGATCCCAGAATCAAATTAGGCATTGGATAGCCTCTGAGAGTTTGGTCCCTACAGTCAGAAGCCAAGGAGCAGTAAGAGATTTGCTATATATAAAATGCCATATAGAAATGGATGTTATAAGCATAGCTATAGTCATCCTATGCTAGCGGAGGATAATTCCAGAAGCATCCCTGAGAAGCCAGACATTCTGTGGGAAGCCAAGCATGCCTATGCTTAAAGGGAGGCGCTTCAAAAGCACAAAGAAGATTAGTCACAATGTCACGGGAGTTTTCAATTTTGAGGGCTAAACAGAGGGTTACTATTTTATATCAGAGACACCAATAGATACATTTCCTCTCCACACACTTGTTCTCAACATTCCAGTTTCAGAAAGCTAACAGCTGGCTTGGAAGGATTCAAACAAGAAAAAAAACAACACCACACTGGAGCTGATGACATACATGCAGGATTAAAAAAGGCAATAAAGAATGCAAATAATAGTGCCGTTCAGAAGGATTTGAAGCATGTAACGAGAAAAACAAGACAGAAAGTTCGAAGGGAAACAAGAGCTGTACGCTACAGCAATGGCATGAAGACATGTGAAAGAAAAAATTAAACACAGTATCAGGAAAAACTGCATAGAAGAGTTTCCCAAAGGAAAATGTGAAAGCTTTGCCACTTTGCTCGCTTGAACGCTGTACGGAGAAAGCATACGAGCATATACTGCTGGAAGAACCAGAGGACACAGAGTGGTACACGGCAGAGGGCTTAATGGACTCCTTTCCATTCAGGGTCCTTAGCCAACACAAAAACCAAGACAGGAGATAACCAGAAAGTGCCCAGCCTGATCTTTTTTTTTTTTTGGTCACGGCTGAGATGCTCCTTAGCAGGAGAATAGTGAGGGAGAAGGGTAAAGCTCAGCTCCCTGGTGATAGAGCTCCTGCAGCTTTAGATAAAATTAAATATAAATATAGGAATTGTCCTTATAAACTTTTAAATGGAATCTCAAATTTGGGATTAAGACATACTAAGCTTTTACCCAATTTTCTGTTAAAGGAGATCTTTTTGAGCTCAGGTGTGTCAAAATGGAGATATCTGCTTCTATCACAAACTAATTTGAGCCAGCATTTTCAGCTCTGTCTAGCACAAAGATTAGATAGCCCAAGCAATTTTTTGTAACGGGTCCCAAGCTAGAGCGGTATGATTGCTCTTGGAGAGATTTATGGAAAGTCATTACTGATTAGTATTACTGATTGACAACGATTAGCACTCCTGTAATGATAAGTCTTATTCTACAGTACATGGTTACAAGATATCAATTACCGTCAGGGAATGGGTGGTTTTACACATTTTGCTCATTTCTAGAGGAAAAAGTACAGCTACATCATTCATTACTAGCACCCTGAAAAGCTGAAAGGAACGTTCTGTGAAACTTCATTGCTTCCACAAAATACCTGCATTTTATTTCCTTATTTTTTTCATTCTTATGCATCTGCATAGGCACGTAGAGCTGTTTACAAGACTGAAACATGCCAGGCTGTAATTGCTGTACCACTTCTAACTACTCTCTGCAATTTAGAAAGGCTGCACATTTATCAAACATGAAATTATACATCATCGTGCAGACGATGATACTGGTTGTAGACAGGCTAGTCAAACAGATCGGCGCCAGTATTTCCTCGCTCTTCAACTAAAGTCATTACAGTTTTAACACCACTTCTTCACAGCTGTTCACCTTATGCACTCTGTGTCATAGGTGTAAGGTAGGGATGCACCCCAAGAACAGCTCCTGGATCTGGTAAAATCCACACCATATAGTTTGGGATCTCAGCAGAGATTAGCTGAAGAAGCTATGTAAAATCAAAGCGGTCCTGAGCATCCCCCAGAGGCAAATACTTAAGTCATCCAGGGACTTAATTGGTAAAGAAAAAAGTAAGCAGGTCTGAGATAGCCAAGACAAATTTTCTGAGAAGGTCTAAATTCTTAATATGGGCATCCTTTAGATCCTTCTTGGAACAAGCCATGTTTTTTTAAAACAAACTGAAACAACATCTGCAAATAAATAATTTATTTTTTGTTTTCAACTGGAAAACAAGCAAGCTCAACGGCATTCAGTAACAAGTCATTCACATTCTGCTTCCAAAGACAGAGCACTTATCTCTGTAAACCGCAAAGGGTGAACTGTGCTCTTCCTTGGAACAGGAGTTTACCGCCTGGTCCGTGAACTTCTAAAAATGTGGACCTAACCCCTTCTTCTAGACGGTTAACTTGCCAAAACTCTCTTCTGAGTAACAACACAATAAATACAATCTATTTACATGAGATGTGGTAAAAATGAGACTTTGGGGGATAAAACAAATAGCAAATCCTTTGTCCATCCTCCCAGAGCAAAACTGTAAGCCTGTAGTTTACACACTACTTCACCTTGCACATCCAGTTTAGTTTAAAAAGTGCAATTTTGGCAAAAAAAAATAAATAAATCTAATCAGGACTTGTTCTGCATCGATTTTCTTTTTTGTAAGGTCAGGTGTCCTGTTTTGTGAACATAATTCTAAACACGACACGTAGACACATAATATTTCAGTAGAAGAACACCACGGGCTGTGCCTATTTGCTGCCTTCCATACAGGAAGCTATTAATCAAAAGAGGAGAACATTTTAGTCAAGCAATGTCCATGGGATCTATAGTCGCATTTCCAGTAACTTGCTCTGAAGCACCTAATCTGCTTTTTCAACTGAAAGTGCCTTTACAAGCACTTCACACATCCTTACCCAGGACTTGTTTATTCCCTTCTATTCACTTCAGGGCCAGACTCCACCAAGTCACTGCACTTCTTACACTCAATAGCACCAGTCAGATGGTCAGATTCCACTACTATAAACAGTAGGTAGAACCCCATAAAAATAATGAGACCACTGTAAAGAACAGGTGGTTTCCTTTATTGTGCATGTTGGCATAACTGAACTGTCACAACTTTCAGAGAATTCATAACTGCAGGAGTATAGGTGCTCCAGCAAAGTCTGCTCGTGATGCAGCATACACGGGGGGGGGATATAAAATAATAATTAAAAAAAATCCATTCAGTTACAGAAGAAACAAAAAGAAAGTTCAACTGTCCGACTAACAAGGAAATCCAGTACATAAGCATCTAAAATTAAAATTTGAGTAAAAGGAAACACCATCTGTCTTTATTTTCCCTTTTCAGACGATGCCGGGAGAGACAATGAATAGCTTTATAACCTTTTCTCATCAAGCCTTGCTTCTTTCCTCCTTATACCAAAATACATATTTCATTTTCTAATGCATTGTTTTAATTCCTTTTGATCTAGTCACACTTGGGTCATGTATGAATCCCAACACATATCCTCCTGCTGCCCAGCAGAGCGAGTCCCTAATCCAAAGAACATACAAACTCTTAATGGAAATCTTCCAAACAGAAAGGACAGCCAACGTGAGTAGAAGCACTTCAGATCCTGGCTTCAAAGACGTTTTAGACTATGCTTTAAGTTGTTGAGAACTCTTATCAAAGCCAAGTTTCCTAAGCTTCAGAGAAGAGTCGAGGCCAGACCAGCAATGCACGGTTCTGACCCTGCATTGCATTGCCTTCAAATACTTCTCTGTGCTCACGATTTTGCTACCATGCCCGTTTTGTTAGAATCTTTATGCTGCTAGGCATTCAATATTTTCACTTTTGAAGGAACATTTTAAATATTCTATGTTCAGTCTGTGCATCTCGTAGCTCATTTAAGCAAAAGAAAAATCTTAACGAGTCTGGTTTGTTTGGTTTGCACCATGATTGAAACGTTTTCTGCTTCTTCTTGCGCTCTTCAGTATTACACAGATGCATATTTGCTATGGTGTCTTTGCTGGAATTTGACTGCCTGCACATATGCAACCTGAAAAATGTTGTGTTTCCACCAAAAGAGCTTTCTCATCCCAACAGCAGAGGAGAAAAAGCCTCTAATGGGCTCCCAAGATGCTCATGTGATTGAATTAATATCCATATCTCAGCTACAGCAACATATGAGCTATGGTATGTGGGAGCCAAACTCTGCAGTGGTATTGGAAGTGAAGTGAGCTGAGTGCCAGACCTGTCCAGAGGAACTTGCAAAAAACAACACAGTGGCCAAAGGCCATGTAACAAGACTAGGGTATTATTTTCAAAATTCCCTCCCCCCCCGCGAAAATACTCAAGTCTGAGCCAGTATTTGCAAACCACCTTTTTCATAACTATCCCCATCACATATTACCTTAGTAGATGGTAGATTTATGATGATGCAATAAAAAAACCTCAGAGATTGCAGCTAACCTGTTAGTCCTGTTCCTTGCTGTTCCCCCAAGAGTTTGAGAGCATTCCCTTGAAAAATGTCACCATGGATCCCAACTTGTATTCCTCAGGAATCTCAAGAGACTGAAATAATTTGTTAGGCCTGTGAAAAGACAAGAGCATTTGTGTTTGGGTCTTTGAACCCAAACTTTGGACCCACCTCTGGACTTGGGGTGGTACTAAAAGCCCAGTAGATTTCTAAACATTTTTTATTTTTCCAGAGCACAGGCAGAACTGTTTCCCTCGTTTCCACTTGTGACAGACAGGTCTCCCATATTATGAAAAAAAGTCCAGGTTACTATAATCAGATTCTAGCAGTGACTGTTAAAATAGGAACCCACTCCTCCCATATATATCTTTCTAAGGAAGAGAAAACATCGAGAAAAGTCCACTGTGGAGCTTCAAAAAACCTATGTCTGAGACATAACCTTTCAACGTGGGAAAAGCATCTGTATCTGCTTAATGCATTTTCCAACAGACGTCACAGTTTCTGAAGTAAAAGTTGTCAGATAACTATTTTTGTGATTTGCCTGGCTGCGACAGCCAGGTACTTAGCGTGATTGCTTTCTCATCTGCGAGATAAATGGTACTTTGGTTTTATGGAGTTCAGTACACAAAATAAAAAACTAAACCTTTAATAAACTCAGATCACTTCTTTAATATTTTCCCATCTGATTACATATTTGGGATGAATCAGTAAAGCTTTCTGCAAACATCTTACAGACTGCAAGCATATGGGATGTCTTTGAGGAAATGGTGCCACGTATAGCCATATGCTGTGCCGCAATAGCAAATATATTACGCACTCCGAGAATCTGTCTGTCAGGACTGGGAGATTATTGTGGGGTTTTTTCCATTTCATTATCAGATCTGCTAACAGATCTGCCTCCTACTTTGTGAACGATAGTTTATACGAACTAGAACAGCTTCATGCCTTAGGCATTGACTGTGCAGGGCATTCAAGCACCACATGCCCTCATTTTGATAAATCAGTGCTTTTAATTAATATCTTCCCTAAGACTAATGATATTTTGGAACACAAAATAGCTTATTTCCTATTTTCCATTTGTTTGTTATTTTCCCCTCAAATACTTTGCCAATGTATGTAGTTCATGACCATCAAATGACATCACTGCTCAACTTCTCAAGTTCTAGCATTTTGGATTCTGGAAAGCTGGAGTCCCACCTTCCATAACTTTATCTCCAGAATTTGCATAGCTCTTATCCCCATAGCATCCTTAACTGATTAGACGTTTCCATCTTTATAACATTCTGCAAAGTGTCAAAGTAAAACGTCTGCTTCATGGCTGGATCAGTGCATCCTAAGGTCCATGAAGTGATTCACCCAGGTTTGTAGGAAACGTGCAACTGAGGCAGAAATCAATCCCCTAGCTTCCACTGCAACACGAACTTCTGTTCGAATCACCTTTTGCCTTCTCAGCCAACCTTGGCTCGATTTTCCTTACTAGAAGTAGGTTGTCTGTTTGAAGAGTAACCCACATATTCAGACTCTCATCACTTCTTAAGAGTAGATCCACAGACCAAAGTCGTGGACCATTGAAATTCACAGGTCCTACCAAGTCACTGATCCCCTCGTTTCCACCAGGCCATGCTCTTTATCATCAGCTTCTGGGCAGCCATTTGCTCCCTCGTGTCTGCTAGAGCTTTCATGCTCTAACCTAAGCATGTTTCTTTCTAGTGATTCCTTAATTATCGACTGAATTATACCTTCACATTAATCCCTTCCTTACCATTCAGACCTTAAAAATATTACCATGACTAAACACAGCTTCTTGAGTTTGTGCAAACAGGAATCGAGAACTTCATCTGAAGGGGCTGCAATAGCTCGTTTTCTTCCTAGAACTACAGCAAAACTGATGAATTATTTTATCTATCATTTTGCCCTCACACATTTCAGCAAAGGCCTATAATAGAACTATTTTTACCCTACTATCTATCTATTTATCTATCTTTTACAGTTCAGGACAGAAAGGAGGCTTCTATAACTTCTGTTGATAGAGAACCAACTGTTGGGTTGATGTCAGCTGGTGGGCTGCCTAACAAATTGATCCTGCAATACCTTTATCTTCTGATAAGATGCTGACAGTTAAAAAATCCTTTCAAACTTGTCTACAAACACTGGAGGCCAGAAATTACACTTTAGGAATTCCATTTTAAAACCAAGAGAACCAGATGCGAGTTTCCACTTGTACCTACTCCTGTGTGATTTTTTTTTCCTTTAAAACCTGAGTGAGCGATTCCCCAGTATAGCAATTAAGTAATTGTTTTCTCTTGACATACATTGCCATTCAAACAAAATATTGAACTGTAAGTACATTCCTAGCATGAAATAATAATTCCTGTAGATTACCCATTAAATTTGCAGTCTAGTAACCTGTAGTCCAAAGCTAAGTTGGATCTAGTTCTCAAAAACCATGGATCTTAGACAATTGCCTTCCAGACAACACAAGTGCTCTTTCACTTTACTTCATTGATACTTCAGTTCTACTGCCACGGGCAAAGAAAATTTGGAAACATTGCGAGGAAAATACATCACTCTATCTGTAAATAAATGATTACAGTCAACAGACTGCTATTCACAGGGCCCTGTAAGCAGCACTAATTAGTGTCAGATAATGAAATAATTTATTATTCTGTTAGCAGCTGTACTAAAATGGTCTTCGAGACTAAACACACACATATGCAGGAAGACATATTTTATGCTGGTTTGCTTCCCCGAGATACTTTGGGCAGGATAAAAGCCATGAGTCCTTGCCTTGAGAAGTAACAGACTAGAAAACAAAAGGCACACAGTGCAAACTAGAAAGAGGATGTCTC
Organism: Chloroceryle amazona; assembly: GCA_027560015.1. NCBI lineage: Eukaryota > Metazoa > Chordata > Aves > Coraciiformes > Cerylidae > Chloroceryle > Chloroceryle amazona. The sequence goes on from JANHFX010002270.1 coordinate 48,119, forward strand.
TTAAATATTCTGTTCCTCACTGAAATTGGACTATATATTCCCTGCCCCCATACACTGGTGAAAGTTGCCCTGATCAGAAAAACTTTATTCATCCAAAACAAATACACCCGGGCAGATCATCTACAGGAGTGTCTGGTCAATCATGCTTCAAACCCAGAGCTGGCAAAGCTTCTCTCCAACATCTACACCATACTTTAAAGAGTAGTTACAAGGTATAGTTTTAGTAATTGCACTGCTGAAGGAAAGCAAGGCGCAGAGCTACCTTCTCCCTGTGTACATAATGCCTTCTTTTAACTGGTTCCAGTTTTCAGTACAGGCAGTTGGATGTTACTGTAATTCAAATAATATCCGCAATCACTAATAATAGTTAATAAAGCATAATAAACTTTGTTTGGCGACATCAATTGTGTCTTTGGACACAACGAGTAGGTTAAAATAACAGACAGATGCATACGGGCAGATATTACTTGCAGCAACTACCAGTGACCTCATACACAGCATAATTCAATCTGGAAGCAATTAATGGTCAAACTATTCATTAGAATTGCAGTCTGGAAACTATTTGCACTTCTAACACTGTTACGTGCTTTTTCAACAATAAGCATTAATAAAAAATGAATCGAGAAAAGATCCTCTTTCATTACAGTCATATAAACACAGTTGAAACCTAAAGATTAATTCTGGAATCACGATGCAGAAACAAGGTAAGTCTTATTTTCCATATTTGTCACACAGCAGGTGACAAAGCACAATGTCAAATTAAAAACAAGATTCGATGTCAGACATTTACTTCTCAGTCACAGTCATTCCAAAGGAATCTAAACCGTGCTGCTATGAAATGGAAAGAGCTCTGCAGTTCAAGAGCATCTAAAGAGAGACCTTCTGACCACCTGTGAGGTAAACACATTCCTCTGAAAAATATTAGCAGCTTAATTTTGGAAAGCAGGATCCAAAGAAATTTGGAATCACCTCCAACTTTGTCTTGTTGCAAGATACTGATGAACAGCACAGAAAGTATTTGCTTGCATGCCAGAAACATACTTTTAGTAAGAAATTAGATGTTTTGCTGGTGAACATCTCAGGCACATCTCCTTTATGTCCAAACTGACAACATTCAACTGTGCAGCTCCACACTGGGGCTGGGGAAGGCCAACATTTACATGCCATAGCTACAACTCTTTCTGCACAATGAGCAGGACACTGCAACTCTCTCTTATTGCTGGGAGAAGCCAAAAGTCAACATTAAAAAGGAGGCACAAAAAGCCCCTACCAAACAAACAAACAAACAAAGCTCCCCGCCTTTACTCAAGAAGTAGCTTCATTAAGACAGCCTTAAGATATTTTATAAACTACTTATCGCATCTGTAGTAGACCAACAGGTGTTAGCCCTAAATTAAACCAGAAGCTGGCCTGAAATACAAAGATTTTTGAAGTGTATTCAAACTTATTTACAGAAAGTTCATTTACAAGCAAGTATTTTGGTACAGCCTTTACTGCAAAGAATTAAGAAATTTCTCTAATAATCATTTGCCACAGAACAATGCACAGACGGTGTCAGGCAGTTGTGTGTGACAATGTCTTCTGAATACAAGGCTGGGTTAGTTTTTTTCAGGTCAGAAAAATCATGAGTGTGCCAACTCCTGAAGAAAGCTGAATGCGGCCAGGTATCGTAGGAAGAGATGGTTTCCTTTTCCACTCTGAAACAGTGAAACATAACACTAGGACCATTGCATATCTTTACATATTGTTTTAATACATTAACCCACCTTGCTCTTCTCACTAAAATCCAAAGTGCAGACTCTTCACAGTCTTCCCCTTTCCCATCTAAGAGGTCAAGATATATGGACAAGATGCTAACTTACTCATTTGGTATACCCTGTAAGACCATCCACACTGCCTTCTGCAAGCACACATGAGCTTGTTCTAACTGTGCCCTGCACAGCTGCCGATTGCTCGCTTCATACTCAGCATTGGTCAGAAACCACAATGCAGCAGCCTGTGCCCCGCCAAGCCCAGAAGGATAAGCCTTCCTCCCAGCCAGTGTCAGCTCCCACTAGAAAACAGTAACACACTTACTGAACACTTACTGGATTCTCACTATTAACAATAAAAACAAATCTGAAGACCAATCTCTGACCCAGCACTGGATTTAGCCTTCATGATAATATTGTTACATTTCATTTTCAGTTTGTAACGAAAAAAACACATCACTTGCTAACTACCCGATCACCAAACATAGCTTTTGTTTCTAAGCTTGCAGCCAACCACTGAAAAATCAAGGCAGCTTTTGATGACAGTTTCTCAAGTTCCATCAGCTGCTGATCCATCTTCCTTACCTCAAAATGTGTGTAGTGTCTTTTGCAGGGAGTACAGGGCCCTCTACAACTAAACTAGATGCAGAAAGCGTCACACGGTGATTCAGAAAGTGATGGAGAGGGTAAGCAAGGCAAGGTGATACACCATCTGCTCCTGGGAAGGAACTGGATATGATGCTCATTGTGGCATCTGTTTTTTCCCAGCAGAGAGGAAGCACCCGCAGCCTAACCTGGCCAAGACAATTCCTTCGTTTGCCACTTGATATCAAGGGCACGGATTAGCTCATAGGATACCTGTTGCCATGAACTTTCCATTTGGTTGTTTCATCAAAAAGCAAGAATAAAACCAAGTGGCACCTGGATGCCTCAGCAAAACAATTAGATATAACAATTAGAAGATAATTTCTGCCTATGCAAAATCTGCAGGGATAGCAACGACCACCACCCCGCTCAAGTCAATGGCAATGTGCCAGTCATCTCAGTGTGATGCGGTTTCCATCCGTAACATTTTGTGTCTGAAAAGATTCTTTAAAACAAACAAAAAAAACAACAACAAAAAAATAAAATCCACCAAACAAAAAATACCCCCCAAAACCACAGAAGACCAAACAGGCTCTTTAAATGGGCTGAAGCACAGAGCAGTATTGTTGTAATGATGCTTATGAATCAAATAAGATAAAATGCTGAAATATAAAGCTTCTTTTATGTTCTGTCCTTACACGAAGAAGATGTAGGAGATATAAGAAAACACTGGAAAATCCTGGTCAATAATAATATTTATTATCACTTTATTACATGTCCATTTGGTTTTGGCTGCAGCTCAAAAGAGCCCTTTCCCCTCCAGGAGGTAGCAGAGATTATTGACTTAACGTAAGTACAAATTTGGCAGTCTTTTACTGTGATTCACAACCCTATCCCCACTTCAACTCTGACCTGTGGTGCTGCTGAAAACATGAGATCTTGAAGACACAGCCCACCTAACGCATCTGTTACAAGAAATCTTTACTACAGCCTGGACCTATAAAATTATTTATACCAGCAGGTGGCAGCAAGAGACTCAACATCAAATCCACGTTTTGATGCTTGAGATGAGCCTATTCATCAATCTTTTAGCACGCAGCAATAATTGAGGATCATTATCCTGCAAAGAAGTCCACCTGCAAAGTATTTCAGCAGAGATCACACAGCTAAAACCAGGTAACACTACAAATCCTGACCTGTTCTGCTGAAGAAATCTTTGTGGGAATGTTAATTGCTCAAATAATGATAATATTATCAACTATACGTTTTTAAAGCAAAGATACCTAGAAGAGTCATGTTCAACTACATCCTAGTACACCTCATCTGATGCCTCAGGTTCTAAAAGAATTTTGGTGACTGTGTTTAACATTGAAGTTCTGCATGGGTCTTGATACTGTTTCAATGCAATTGTCCAAGGCAGCGAGACAAGCCAGTTACTCGTACTCTGTATGTAGGCTCTGCTATCAACCATCCTCCCAAAGTACAGAAGAACTGGATTTAATTTCTTTCTGTAACAAGAGTTTGCGCACGTACCCCAAGAAAGTATTCCAACTGCTGAACTGCTCTAAGACAATAATCATTTCTCATTTTTTCCTTACATTTCTGTAAATAAAACCAATGTATGATACATTCACACACACATTCACACACACATTCACACACACATTCACACACACATTCACACACACATTCACACACACCCACCACTCTTTTTATTAAATCAAAAAGACTAGGAGGTTTAACAGGGGATGATAAAGAACAGAGAAACCTGAAAAAAGAAATCGGACAACAGTGCCACATAAAGTACCTAAACCTCAAGAATTGTGTCACCTTTTTAAGCTGTTTTTTTGGTTTGGTTTTTTTTTTTTTCTACTTGGAGGCATCCAGGCTTGTCAGCTACTGGAAAGGATCCCTGAACACAAACACTAAACTAGTGACCTCTGTTGTGAAAAGCAAGCATCAAAACCTGAGACAGTACCTAAAAGGTTGTGTGGATCCAACTGTGAAAAGCTCTCCATATGAGCACACCAATCAAAACCTGATCTTCTAAAACAATACTGATGTCTCACAAATAATTATTTCAGTAAGGCTCAGAAGGTAGATAAAAACCAAAGCATTTAAGGAAAATAATGTAATTAATTTAGATGCCTGGAAATCGGGAGCTTTTGCTCAACCAGAGTATAGAAGACTCCTGAAAATGTTTCATGTTAGATTTCTGTGCAAACATTTCTAAGTATTTAGAGAAACAATAGGAATAAACTAAATGATATTAAGAATAGGAGCCCAGACCTTAAATATGCTGATCATTTACAATTCATAATATCTAGTTCAGTGTCAGCAAATATAGTTTAGCAATTTTAAGTTTAGACAGTATTTTAGCAGCTAGAAGGCACCAAATAGGAAGACATCTCTGTTTTTTTCCCCCAAAACCTAGTAAAAATGAGGTCTGACTAGACCACATTATTTTTAAAATTTTACTACTCAGCCACTAAAGCTTATAGAGAACAAACTGAAAATGTGGGAGCTTTATTCTAGAGTCTGAGAAATTAAGCCAATTTATCAAATTCTCTGAAGAAAAAAAAAAAAACAACACAACCAGCCAGCCAGAGAATTCCAGAAATGCAGATTATGTTCTTTGCTGTTCTAGAACCAGTAATTCCATTTCAAGCAGCAGCAGCAGAGAATTCCTACAGTATACACTACTACTATTGCATACAGACAAAAAATATGCTGTCAGGAGTTATCATCAGCTACAGAAAAAATGTTACCAAAGATGACTCTCTCCCACATGACGTTTTCCCTCGGCTTTTTAAGCTTCCCAGTGTTCCAAGTACCAATACATCTAATTTATACTGATCGACAGCCCCCCTCTTTTTTTTTTTTTTTCTCAGATGTTACACAATATTTTCCTTTCAACTTTATCACCTTTCACAACTCTTAGGTTTCCTGTTGATGTAAAATATTCCTTTTAAACCAAATTTAACCTGTACCAGTATTTTTATTATCTACATTTTTCATTTGAACCAATTTTACTTGTAATTTCCCTCAAATTTATTTTTGTATGTTCTGTAATAAGTCGTAACTAAATTGAGGGTTTTTTGCTTTCTGTGTTTCTAAATACTAAACTTAGCAAATTTGACATTCATCCACCTGGGGAGTGATTTTGTTTCCAGGCACCATCAATACCAAACTTTGATGCTAACTGTCCATAACTGTCAAAAAAAAGGCAAATATTTATGGATTATTTTTCTTTCTTTCTTATAATTAAAAAGACTGGGTTCTGTAGTCATTAAATATTTTTAGTAAATGATACTTGAGTAACAATAGCAGAAAAAAAAGAAAGAAAATAATAATAAAAAAAGGATACTTCTATCAAAAGCTAGTTCAGAAAAGCATTAAGAACATATCAAACCCAGGAAGAAAAAAAAATCTTAAGAAAAAGATGCTTCTGGTATTCCAGATAATTTTAACTGCCACTTTTAATTCCTTCTAGCTCAAAAGCATTCAGAGCAAAACAAGTCTGAAAAAGATTTCTGCTTTGCTAGAATTTACATATTTTGGTTCGGTTTAAAATTAATTCCATTTTAAAATGATATTCCCGATCAACTTTTCATACACTGCATTTCTTCATAAGAAATTTGTTTCTCTCTTGCAAGAAAAAAAAAAAGTAGAATTAACTGACTGATTGATTTACACTGCAAAATCCATCAGTCAAAATGCCCTCTCCTGCCAGTGAATCAAGTTTTCTATCACTGTAATATAAATAACCACCCTGCTGAGGAATAAATAAGAAAAACTACATTCACAGAGGCTTTTAGATACTGCAGTGATAAAATTCTCTATAATACGATGTGAAATTTTATATAAAATTGAGAGAGGTCACAAGTGAAAACTGACTTTCAGTCTTTCAGTTCCACAGAAAGGTTGTATTCTCATAACACGAGTAACTACAGAGAGGCTGGAACTGGAATTTGGATGTCAACCACGCTGAAATGAACGGCCATTGAAAGCTGGAGCCCTTTGCCTACAGATGTTGCAAAAGCACGCTCTCTAGCTTCACACACCCTCCCTCCCCCATTTTCTCTGTATACCTGAACTGACACGAAAACAACCACCCTTCTATGTTCTCATCAGAGGACTCCCTTAGGCCATTGCGATCTGTCGTCCCTTCCAGCAACAGCATTTTCTGCCTCCTTTCTCATGGAGTTATGAGTTCTGCAGATTTACAGGTCTGTTTACTTGTTGCAATAGATGACTGTGTAAGAAGATAAAGCAGAACTGCAAAATCAGTCAGAATGCAGATGTCCTAACAATTCACCATTTCTTTTCTGCTGACCACTTTGCTCATCATGGAAGACAGCATGGCCTAGTCATGAGAGGCTCTGGCTTGCAAGTGGAAAGAATGAAGTCACAAAACTGAGCTCTGTCACTAGCATCTTATGCAAATCAGTTAACTTCTCTCCAACCCCCGGCCAAGTGCTTCTCATCGTCATTTGTCAGGATTAACACAGTCTTAACTCTCTTGAATTACAAGGGAAATCTCTTATATGGACTTCAGCAGTCTTGTTTTTTTACTGCATTGATACAATACTTATCACCAAAAAACTGCAACATCACCTGGGGTTTAATATAAAATATGGCTGCCATAGTAAAAAACTACTACTGTATTTAAGAAGAAATGTCTTACAAGGAGCTTGAAAATAATAAGTAAGAACAGTCAAGCTTTTAATCACAGCTAAAGCACTACTTTTTCAGTAAAGTTTGGCGACTGAAATATAGCTGCCAAGATTTTGTCAGCTTCAGCAGTATTGTAACTTAGGAGTTAATGATGGTGCTGTGGCCCAAAATTATTTTTCTGGATGAGAAAGTGTGTATCAGCAGTTTTAGCAAAGAGGTTTTTTCCGGGGGGGGCGGGGGGGTGGTATATCAGGGAGCTACACGGTGGGAAGGATGGCAAACTATATTCAATGACTAAAAGGTAAATCATGTGATTTTTGACCTGGGACATTTGCAAGATCAGCCTCCTTAAATCAATCTACATTCCTGGCTCTAACAGTGAAGCTCATAATTTAAGTGTTAATATATTGAAAGGGACTGACCTTAATCAACTGGGACAATTGTATCATATGTCAACTATCTCTCATTCTCAAATAAATTCCAAATTTACGACAAACCAACACTCTGGTAAATTGTCCGCACCGGTATAAATGGCTCATTTGAACCCCACTGTAATTGCAGTCTCATTTCAAGAGATGCAAAAAAACCCCCAACTTTACTCTAAAGCTCTTCCTAAGCAAAAAAAACCCAAACCATCAGTCCTCTGAATTGCTGAAATAAAACAGCTGAATAGGATCAGTATGTCATTTTATATACACATATATCAGCATGTCTCTCTCTCTCTATACATATTTCATTTGGAAGGGAATATTCCCAAGAGAAAACATTTTCATGAAATGTTCCAGTTTTGACAACATTTGCATTCCCCCAAAAGAAATGTCTGTCACAATTTTCCCATCGCCTCTACTTCATAGCATTCGGTAAACTGTGTGTAGAGTCTCCTTAGCAGTTATTTTCACTGGAAACTTTCATCTCTGAGAAGATAAGCAGAATCCAAACAATACAACAACATCTTTGGACATTAGTATAACTCAGTCAGCTGGAAACCAACCTAAACTATACCGTCAACTGGAATCTATAGAGGGTATATTTGGCAATGAGATACATATACAGGAAGGACATGGGTTATCACAAAGATTGAGAAGGTTCTGTAAGACTTCAGTTCCTATCTTCAATATATGAAAGATGACTTGTTGATGTCTATCTGCATGAAAGTCAGATCTTAAAGCGATACACAAAGGAGCAAGCAATGAAAAGGAAACAAGGATGATAGGAATAAGGCTTCTGGGGGGCATGTTTCTGATGGGGATAATTTCCCTTCTTTCCCCCACCTCAGCTACTGTGGTATGACACATTCCCACAGAAGAAAATTGGTATTAAAACTGTATGGTTAATTTCTGCTAGTTATTTCAGAATTCAATTTAAAATTGCACCTTCAAGTTATAACGGCGAGGCTTTTTTAAACTGCAAAATTCCTGTTGTGCAATTTCAAATTTCACATATTTTAAGAATATTAACTGCTCTTACATACACGGTGTTAAACAGTTTGGGCTCTTTTTCCCCTCTAGACTTTGAAAATTTCTCTGCTCAAGGCTCCATAGCATGTGTTGAGGTTTTTTTTGAGGGACTTGGTTTGGTTTGCTTTTTTTAAGGACTATACAGAACCACAGCCACTGTTAGGATAGTAATATGGAGAATAGTTTAATCCTACTTCAGCTATAAATTCTACGTGGGCCAAATTATTTCTGCTTTTGCAATTGACTCTGCTTGCAAGTTGCAGAATATGAAAACTGTATTCCTTTGTTCAGTGTGAAATAAATTAGAAAGGAAAAAAAGGTCAAACCAAGCAGAATTTATTTTGAAAGGCTGGCAGACAAATTTGTAGCAGCGGATTTAAAATTTGAGCTTAGAGTCACATACAATTTAATACAAATTTGTAGAGCTGCAATTGGTATTTGACTGTTGTCATATGGAGGGTAAGAAAGAGCAAAATATATTCATATACTTAGTCATTTTCTAAGCAGAAGTATCACTAGCACACACTCGTGTCCTGGTATGAGAAAATCTCAAGTTGACACGCGATGAAGAATTCTTTGTTGAGAATTTCTACTTCATTATCCGTTGTCACTTGTAAAAAGGTACATATAGTATTTATTGAGATTAACGTTTCTCTGCCCCCACGTTAGCTTGAGGAAGAGACTTAGATGCGCTTAAGATATTTACACAACACCTTGAGCCCAGCCATTTGTCACTAATTTAAAGCAGAGACATCACATACGAGTTTAATTAAAAGCCTCTCCTACCCCATTAGCCAATCAATGAGCTACAGCAGACACGGGAAATGGAGCATGGACTTCAAAGCTTCTGCAGTGCAGTAAGGGGGTTTATGGTTGGTATGTGAGGTCATAGCTTCATACTTAAGGTATTGACTGAACTGACACGTTTAGTACTTTCTGTCTCCCTTCTGTTTGCTTTTGTTCCTTCTCTCCTAAAGGAAAAAGAGGATCGAGAAAGGCAGACATGACTTCCCACAGTCTGCCTCAATACTTTTTTCATACCTAAGAAAAATGCAATTGAAGTGGCTCTGTGTGAAAACTATTTTAGCAGTATTGAGAAATAATAATGGAATAACAGAAGATGGACATGGCTTAATTCAGCGTTAACTGCGTGACTTTGATTCTTGTATTATGTCATAGCAGTTAAAGTGTGTAGCTGTTACTGGATAAGGTGTTGAGAATGGAGTTCATTCCCACCTTATTAAGCTCAGAGACATTTTGCCACATACTCAGGAGGAGCAGGATCATAAACCGCACATGCGGTAGCTGAGGTGGTTTAATTATTTACAGGCAATTCCTTGGCTGCAGATGTCATTAAAATCCTCAGCCGATGCTTTTTGTGTATTAGTCCATTACTAAAGTATAAGCACTCTGCTCTCATTGCAGTAACTTTCATCTCCATCTGATTTTTTTCCCAGTCTGATCTGAATAATCTGTTAGCATAAGAAAAGTTTTTTGAAATCCATCCATTTGATATTAGAGTATTAAAATATCACTGGGTCATAAATTTATGGTTATATCAAAAGCACAGTTTCAGGCTTGCCACTAAAAGCTCACAATTGAAAACCATTGTAATTGCAAAACAAGTACAGAGTTGCAAACGAGCAAGGAGTTTCAAAACAAAAAGGTTGAAATTGTCATGATGGTGATCCACTCATATTCCGTGCAACTCAAATAAATGTTCATTTTCCTTAGAAAACACTATTCAGTTTTCAAAAAGAAAACCTTTTTTTTTTCACCCATATATTCTCTGTCCTTTGCATTGTGCTGAAAAAAAAAAAACAGGATTAGGAAAAAAATCAACCCAAAACAAAACAATCCAAGCATTGCAAAGTTCGTATGAGATTTGTATTATCACAAAGATTTTGGCTTGAGATTGAGACGGAAGCCTGGAGTTATCAGAAAGTTTAAGAATTCTGGTTCTGTCCTGGCACTGTCTATTGTGGAAGGCCAGGTCAGCTGTCCAGCTGTACGTTACCCAGCACTGGGCCGTGCTGAACTGCAGCGAAGTGCAATAGCAGAACCTAGTGAAGCAGCCATCAAGGTAATCTGTTTGGTTTGCTGTGATTTCAGTACAATCTCCATAGGAGTGTAGTACTTCCTGGGCAACATTTGGAACGTTACATCGCTTCTGGTGGAGATGAAAGGATGTAATAAGGCAGAATTCAGATCGGTTTGCATCAGCGTTCTCCATATTCCAAACACTTCACTAATTATCTATCTGCCAGAAGGAGGCTTCTTTGAATTAAAACAAACAAACAAACAAGCAAGCAAAACCCACTTACCTGCTTATCCTTAAAATAATTTTCCTTTGCTAACAGTCTCAAAAAAACCCCCAAACAAACCGCTGATGACACTGAAAACATTAAGCACTGAGAAACAGCAGCTATGCACAACAGCCACACTTCACAGCACTTTTAATAGCTAACTGGAGATTCAGTACCCCTAAAATATTATCATTCTCAAGCCAACCAATATGCTGCCATTAAAATTCTTTATTTGTTTATCTGAAGTTGTTTTACTGATTTATTCCGTTGACTTCTAAGCCATTACAATATCAATTGCAATGTCTCCATGTTATGTTACGGTAATTGCAGTCTCATACACGTCCATTTTTTTAGGCTAATTTTGGTTGCTTAACACAGCCCCTCTTCTGATGTTAACAGCACCGTCCCAGGCATTTCAACTGATACTGCAACCATTCTAGGGACACACAGCCACAGTTTATTGGCAAGAGCTTGGACTTTGGCCTGCTGGTTACATCCAGATTAATTCAAAATCATATTAGTTGCATGGGGGAAAAAAATGTTTGCTCGAGAGAGCACCTCACGTGTCCCTAAGGATCCACACATGGTATGCATATAGCAGTTCCCCTTGCCAGACATACAGGGAACGTACCTTGCCCCAGAATCTTCCACTTGCTCTTCTCTTCCTGCATCCAAGCCACATTACAGAAGGAAGAAGCCATTTGTGCACTATGAGAGAGAGAGAGAGAAAAACTGGGTTTATTTCCTAATGCTATTTAATCTTTACATACAAAAAGCTAAACCCTGCTTCCAGAAACACACAAAAAGATAGCCATTTATGTCAATAAATGGCCACTCAAACATAAAAGAGCAAACCATAATTCAATGGAATGAATTATGTATAGAACAAGAACTTCATAGTTCCCCTAGCTAGCCCAAGTCATACTCTTCCTGCTATTTATAAATATTGAAAGCTGCTATGTAAAATGACAGATTAATAAAAAAAAACAAAACAGGGTCAAATGTTCATTTTGACAATAATTATCAATAATCACATTATTGGCCTAGAAAGACAATTTTACAAGTTAAATGCAAGAAGCTTTTAGTCCATCACTGTTTTTAATCAAAGTGCTGCTGCTCTCTGCTCCTTCACTGCAATTTATCTGAATTGTCAGCTATTTTTACAGCAAAACAGAAAAGTCTGATCCATTTATAGGTTCATCTAGAGTTTAAAGGCATAGTTTCTTTTGGTAGCAATGAAATAATCAAGGTTAAAAAAACCCAAAAGCAACTAGGTGAAAGAGCTTTAATATCCTAATAGATTGCTTTATAGGTTTTCTGAAAGTTTCTAATCAATCTCTTTCTGCCTTGTCCACTATCACTGTAAATCAAACTCTAATAAGAGAAGATTAAACATAAAATAAAGGGATTAATTTGTAGTTTACTATGATGACTCACAAAAAAAAAAAAAAGTGTTTTCTTATACATACACTGAAGGAATAAGGAAGGCAGTAAGTGCTAGGCCAGATGAACAGACCAGGACTCTTGTAAAGTTTAGGACAACTCAGGCCCTTCTTGAGACCAAGTCTAAAAAAAACCAACCAACCAACCAACCAACCAACCAACAAACACACAAAAAAACAACAACAAAACAAAACAAAAACAAACAAAACAAAACTTTTTTTAAAAAAAAAAATAAAATCATAATAAAAAAACCAAACAAACAAACACCACCATCACATACTTAGGACTCCTACACAGGGAATGAAATTTCAGCCAAGGCATTGCAAACAGCACAAGAGATGTTATAAACATTCAGGAATCCTGGTATCTAATGCAGATGGATGAATCCAAGGAAGTCCTTTAGTAGCTACATCTGACTTCATAAACCCTCTGTAGATTTAATTTTGTCTAGGGACTGCAGTACAGAGATACTCTGCACATTTGACAAGATGCCTGGACCCAACAGCTCTACCCTGTCTTTTCAAGGAACAGTCGCTTCCAATCCGATTTTCCTTCACACTGACTCAAAGCCCAAAATCCCCATAAAAGATGCCATTATACTCTTAGTTGGTAAAACAGGATTACAGACATATGTAAATGACTCTGTGGGTGGCTACCTTCCTATGGCTTTTTTTTTTTTTCTGAGCTATTTTAGCTACATTTGCTAATATTTTATTAAATGCAACAGTTGATACAGGTTCAATCAAATAGGTAGCCAAATGAGAATCAAACAAATTGGCAGTACTGTGTCATTTTCAACCACTCCTTAATAACTTTAGTAGGCTTGGTGTAATTTACTATTTCAACTCAATGGAGAAGATTCTAATGCTAACATATCACAGACGTCTAACAGGCCAGTGTTATCAAATGGGTGTGAAGGTAACAAGGTATGAAAGTGTTTCAAAGTCCAGCAGCAATCCAGCTGAGCTCCTGAAGATCCCTAATGGTTTCAACAGTCATTTAGAAGATAAAGATAGGAGATATTTACAGTGGTCTAAATCAGATATTGTCTTCAGAAGGAATTCAGTAGAGAAATAATTTCTAAATAATAGTATGACCAGTTTAGTATCACATGACTTTATATTCCAAGTACAATTAACCATCTAAAAACAATTGCACAGTACCTTGGTAGTTACTCAGACTAATTTCTTAATGGTTTTCACACTTGAGTTTTGATAAATAGACCTAAGGTCCATTTAAGACATAGGGGGAGAAAAGTCTGTTTCAACGGTGAAAAAAACCCAGCTTGTCCTACAGACAACTACACAATTGTCTTCTTCCTATTACCATGTCCTTTTTCAGCAAGGACAAGAAAATTACATCCTCCAGATTTTTCTGCTGGGGTACTCTCTAGAGGATATCTGAAAATGGATACCTATTTCCATTACATTCTACACCCAGAATTTTGCCCACCTTGCAATTTTTCATGCCCTCGTAGTTCACTAATTCCATGACTGGGATAGAGGTCCCAGCAACACAAACTGCACAAAGCTCCTCAAAATTTTAGCAAAAGTTTAGCACGATCAAAAAGGTGCTCCAGGCAAGCTGCTGTCTCACTTTTACCTCTGCACAACCCTGTTTCTCTTGATTTCTGTTCCCTTTGAGGGTGGGGATCTGATTTTCATCAGGTTTTCAGTCCCCTGTGATCACAGGTGGCATCCATAAACTGGCTGCCTGCAACAGTCCCCTCCCCACATCAGCTGCTGCAACACAAGTTTGCTTAAAGTGAAAGATGCCAACGCCTAATCAAATGGTTCTACCTCCTTTGGCCCAGCTGGGTCTGTTGAGTCATCCCAGACATCCTCCAGTGTGAAACATTCAGAGTAACCTGGTTCCCTAGAGGACATTTGGTGGCCCTCCAGGTAAACCACTTCCTGTGCTTTAGAGCACACACTCAAGACTGGCAACTTCTGTCAGCCTCAAGTCATTTTTTCATGCACGTGAAAAAAAAGGCTCCCTTCACGACTGGAATTCTCACTCTAAAATCAAGTGATGGTTTTTTTTCTTCCTATAACTCTTATCTAAAATGAGTATGGTCACCTGAAGAAAGGAACCACTTTTGGGTGATTTCTGTCTCTTTCTAAGCTGCCCTAACGCCCACTTCATTCAAAGACAGCAAGAAGACATGTTTCCTGCAACACTGGCTGCAAAACTTTCATTTCCACCAACTGGATTAAAATAACTCAGTACTTGTTTTAACCCACACTTCCCACTGCTCCTGTTGTAACATTAGAAGTCATTCCATCGCTTCTTGTCGCTAACTTTTCAAATGCTGAAGCACAATCTATAGCAACCATAGCAAGGAAAGCAAAACAAACCACCCTAACACTGGGAGTAATATCTTATAAGTCTCTAATATCAACTTTACAATCAAGTATTCCACAGACATCACAGCTGAATTCTCTAGATGTCATGAGCATTATTCATACAGCAATTCAGCAGTATTTCACTAAATTGTATATCTGAGTACAGACAGTTTTCAGTCTCAGGAAATAAATATTCTGTTCTTCATAACTCTAGTGGGAAACGAGACAAGACAAACTTCTTACACCTCAGTCTGTCAGGCTACATCTAGAATACACTTAAATCCAGACAATTCAGAAGGATGATAGAACGGGTGTATTATTTCAAATTAAACGACAGCATTTTTGGTTTGGTTTGTGGAAATGGTGTAGCACTTTTTTTTCCAAATATTTTCTTCCTTATTTTATTAGAAGGTTAATTGTTAATCACTGTAATTTACAGGTGTGAAATTAATTGCGTTCCATTGGCTGTTATATTAATTACTATCCTTCAGGAGAAGTATGATTTGGGCACCTTCACTGTGTTCCTATAGTTATAACACCAACAACATTACATATGGGCTTATAGTCACTGTAAAACTGGTGCTACCACCGCAGTAATGTAAAATCAATTGTTTTAAACCTGAATGTGTGGCCTAAACGACCAGTTTTATTACCACTTTCCAAGGGATCACCGTCTCTTTCATTTATAGTCTTCAAGGAGGAATTATGAATCATAGCTATCACCTTGGAAGCATGCAATGAGATTAAATGAATGTTTGGTAAACGCTGAGCATTCCAAATGAGCATTATACGAATAGCAATGAACAAATGCAGAATGGTCTTCACTGACAATCAAGCTGAGAAAAGACAGAGGAATACTTTAATTCAATATAAAGTAAACTCAAGCATACTGTCGTTGAAGGACATTAAGTGTCAAACAGCCTTTTATCTCTTTTCTTTCTTTTTGTGCAATTTGGTTTAGAGAGCAGTCCACAAAACACTGGAACAGCCCGTACTTACAAAGTTGGGTTTTCTCCTTGCTTTTACCCACTCCCTGTACGTAGGAAATGATTATTATCCAAAATCGGAAAGATGACAGTGCTCAGGAACGTTCCCCAGAGCTGAAGCAATTTGTTCTTAGGTAAAATTTGCTAAATTGCTAAACTACTTTATTAGCTACTTCATTATCTGCATATACTTCAACAATCTGAAGACAAAAAGAAGCTTCTACTTTGCCCTCTTTCTCCCTTTGTGATTACAAAGTCATTTACATCTTTCTGACAGACAACTAAGAATTTTTCCTCCCCACCAATGTACCTATTTTCTGGCAGTTCTCTGAAATGGATGACTACTAATCCATTTCTGTTAATTTGATAAATATAATCAAATCAATCAAACATTAAAAAAAAGCAATGGACAAAATGTATCACTCTAAGTGTGGGGCTTTAAAAGCTCATTTAGTCTGGGCACTCTGCCCACAACTGAACTGCTGGAGAAGGAATCAATTCCATACACCTCGGTAACGATCTTCTCTAGAGAAGAATAGGTCTTTATGTGAGATCATATGTTGGAAAATAGTTGCAACTTTATTCTGAATGATGCAATTAGAACCTTAGTGCTATTTTTTCAAACACTTCTGGTTCTGCATCACCTGTATTTTCAGCTTAATTCTGAGCCAAAAAACTAATACAGATTCTGCGTTACTCTGGATGTTATTAACACAACAGCCCTCCTGTGTTAAAGATGTTTAAGCTAGACTAAGGATGCAAAGGCTAAATGATCATTTAACTGGAAATGCCTGGCAGATAATGGGACAAAGGTTCAGATTTCCTAAGTACATTCATTGCCAGTATCTTCAGGAAGAGAAGATGGGAGCAAATCATCATCTTGCACATGGTAAACACCCAGGGTTTTTTTTGTTACTGTTGTCCTTCATCTTATAAGCTATTAATAATAAAGCATGGGTAATTACCCCATTTAGTGGTACATAGCAGACATGTTTACAAACACAAAAACTGAAGCACTATGAAGTTAAGCAGAGGAAAACCTGCTACTGAAAGATTCAGATTTGTGACATGTCAACAATGGGAAGGTAATTGGTTTTTCAAGGACGGGAGCTGGCATCTGATGTAATCAAGAGACATCTGCATCTCCAGGGAAGAGGAAAAGATAGTTAGGGAAAGACAAGTGACAAGACTATTTCCTGCATTAGAAAAACAAGTCTGGAAGAAAAACATTAAGCCTGCTTCCACCTACAGGAGACCTTCTAAAAGGAGATCAGCTATGAAAGGGATTGTTTCTGGCGTGTGAGACTGTTGCTGCACAGCACGCAGAAAGATACAGCGTCTCCGAAGACGTCAGCAAGTTACAAGTGATAGCACAACCTCTCCAGTCTAATCTTTGTGTAAGCTGATTAAATGAGGTTGTTCTTCCATTTCTTCATACGTCTTCTTAAAAACCTGTAATAATGTTGACTATTTTGGAAGCAGTAAATAAACATCTTCATTTGCATTACAATATAGCTTGAGTTATGAGCAATTAGAATGCAAATTGATAGCAGAATTTATCATACTGAGAGGCATGCTGAATCCATAAATCCAGACACTGCAATACTATAACAAGCACCCAGGTCTCTAGCAAGATTGACAGTAACAGCGTGTGGTCCCTTTAAAGCTCCATGATTAGGGGAAAAGTTGATACCTGAGAGCTGAGGAGAGAAAGGAGCAACAAGCAGAAATCAGGAAGACACTGGCATTCGATGGAGAATTCCTGGGAGTCTGTCATGTTTGTTCACACCTTAGACCCAAGACTGTAGTTACTCCTTATAACTTTGAACACGTGCTTTCTGATGACATGAGAAAAAACAAGTTTATAACCCCTTCTATAACAGAATAGCCTCACAGCTCTATGTCACAGGTCAGTGGATAATACCAGTTCTAACCCTGATTAGGGCTAGACTCCTGCTGAAAGAAAGCACTAGTGAAAACGAAAGATTAAGCCTCCTTGATCTGGCACAGTAAAGGTGCGTATGTACCATTTTCTTCCTTGAAGGGCTTACAGCCTGGAGAAACAGGAAAGACAGGTGTCTGTGTAATGGTGATAAATGTCACATCACTCATGATTTATCTGTGTGTGTTTTGAGCACACTTTTCCGAGACATGTCTTCACAAATCAAGGGAGGTGACTCTCAGAGGATTCGTTAGAGGAGAAAAATGGGAAGGATAACACCAGGGAATGTGAGAAAGTGAAAACAGGTGACTGTGAGGAATGAAGCAGATGATGTTTGGAACAGCTTCCCAATCAGCATTACAAAAGCTGATCTGAACTTCTTCTGGTTCAAACTCCATGTATAAGTCAACTGGCTTTCCACAACTGCAGTGAAAACCCAATCTCATTTAGAGCCAGACAGATGATGAGCAAGTGATGCAAATCCTAATTTCTATGGCGAATAAAATAAAAAGATCTGATACCTTTCCAGAGGTTGCCAGTAGTCAGCCACTGCAATTCATTTAGGTGGTTTCAAAAGAAAATGTATCGGTTGTGATAACTTAGCAACTCAACATTTTAAGCAATCCTTATTTAACAAGAAAACAAACTCATTCTTTAAAGAATTAACATTCACATCACTGCCATTAACTATAGATTAAATTATCTAGGATAGTGATATTTTTCAGAAAACAAACAAAAAAACAAAGCAACAGAGACAAAAAATAAAGACCGCGAGAAACAGATAATAATAAAAGGCTCATATATAATTCAGTCAGATCTCAAGAACACTGTCCTCTGAAAATACACCTTGAATAAAAATATCATGTGCTTCACTGTTTGAATCTCAGCATAAAAGAATGCCAATTTCTTGCACACACACACACAAAAAAAAAGAAATGAAAACCAGGGAAGACATGAAGAAGTTTTGCTAGCCACAATTATTCATTAGGAATGAAGAAATAATACTCTGTGGGAAAACTTGATTGTAGATTACAAAGATGCAACCTGGAATAGGTACGAAGCTTTGCTCTAAAATTCTTTTGAGGTGTAACTCTTACTCTTGTTGTACTTTTTTTTTTTCCTGTCTAGTCTATTGATGTTCTTCTAAGCGTTAAAAAGATCAACTGATGTATTAGTAAAAGTCTATTCATATTCATTACTGAATTTGTAGAGATCCTGTAATTATCTTCAGCTGCTCTGAAGGATGCTCATGTTTTCAGATGAAATCACAGTCTTAAGATGCAACTGAAAAACCTAAGTGCTGAAACTGACTTCCAATACTGAGGAAGTATCAGCAAAACGGTACACTCAGTGTAACCTCCCTCCTTAGCTTACTCAAGATTTTGTCCTTACGCAAGAGGATCAATGGACATAAATGAAAAGCAGCAGACAGGGAAAACCTTCACTGACCCGGTTCAAGAAACCAACTGTTGTGGTCAGTCCCAAAGCACTGGAAGAAGAGAAACTAACACAAGCATAAACTAAATCTAAATATAAAGTCTTCGCTGTCAGACATGCCCTATAAATTTAGTCAAAGCAGCCTTGGGGAAATCAACTTTTTGTCAGTCAATATTGGAGAGTTGGGGCACTCATTTGATCATCACACAGTTAGAGAGCCTAAAATCATCACCCAGCCTTTAAACTGTCAGGGAAGCAGAGTTAATCATCTGCTTAGAGCTACCAAGGGTCCATGCCTTCACTAGCACTTACTCAAGAAGTGCATTTAAAAAGAAAATAAAAAATAAGAGGTTAGCTCTATGGAAAGCACTGCAGAAAGAACCAGCTTCATGCCTGGCTTCACGGATCTTGCGTAGGATAATAAGAATCTACTAAAATAGGAAGAGAGGCTGAGAGAACTGACATGCTGGTGTTGATTTTCAGATCCTTACTTTGGAGACTCATTATAGGAACAGCATTTCTTTATCATCTTCAAAGAATGACAAATTGATTTTTCTCATACAAGCCTTCCATGCCAATTATGAATAATGAACAAGTCAGTCTCTGGGAAGTCCTCCTGATTTCTCTTGCACTTTTACGGTTCTTGTTGCCCACCTAGGACTTAAAAATGAAAAATAACTAGCTCTCGTAAACTAGATGGATGTATTTTGGATCGAGTAAGTATCGTGAGCAAAGAAAATCAGAAGGTGGCCAAAGGGTAATGTGTTCATATCTTATGGAAGGCCAGACATTTCCTACAGCAGAAAAGCAGTAGATGTTTTCACAAGGTTTCTCTTGGCTATATGCGCCTATGCGAAAGAAAGGCAGAAGAAGTCGGTATGTAGAGATGATATTATTTTACTGGTACCGTTTGCATGATTAGGATAGTACAAAAGCTATGCAGGTAGAGAATACAGCAAATGGAAAAGGCTCGGTAGTGATTTCCAAAATAATCACATTCCACGTGTGTCCAATAGACTGCTTTGATACTCTAAGGACTTTTATTCTCTCTATCTGTTTGCCATAACAACACACGGTAAACCAGCACTCAGATGTCCAGGAACCACGGATTATAATCTTGCAAAAGGCAGAGGTTGTGTTAGAGATATTTGGGGATGGGGTTTGCATTATGCTGTGTTACCTACATTTTGAAGCAAGGTGTTTTTGCTGAGTACAAGCACTGACCAAAACATAATCATTGGACGGTACCTTAACTCCACACAAGTCTTAAAAGTTTTAGCAAGTAGCTTTCCTCTTATACATCCTCTCTGTATTTGGGCTTTTATTTTCTTCCTTTACAAAACAGGAGGTTTCCAGGTCGCCTAAAATATTTCCAGCCAATTTCTGCCAGAATTCCTTCTGCATCAACTCACCAGTCTCAACCCCCTGGAGCCACTGTGCCCACACAGCAGGTATGAGCATGGCAGCAGGCATTTCCCAAGGGGAACCAGGCTATGCCCACCAGCATCCCAAAAGGCTGTGAAAAACAGGATATAATCACAGCAAAGTTGAATTTCTTGATCCTTTTGAATGCTACCCGTTGCCTTTTTTTTTCCCTCCTGCTAAATGTTCTAAAAATCTCATGTGAATTGTTCAGGTTACAGAAATTATAAATAGCTGGTAAAATACAACTTTGACCTTTCCTCCTTTACATCTGTTGCCATCACCTCTTCCAGTATTTACACCATGATGCTGCTACTGATCAAACCATATTACAAACATGCTTTGGCTTCCTTTCATGAAAAAAGTATAAAGTATATTGTGCGGAATTCCTTTACAGATCTCCCGCCAGGCTTTCACAGTAAGTGTATTTCATACCTGTTGAGAAACAGCCAAAGCTACTGAATTCAGAATCTTTTTCCCAGTCTCATTATCTTTGATAACCATTTGATGAACATCATGCTTGTGAAAGGCCCAAGCAGTAACAGAGATTTTAAACTCAGCTTGCAGTGGAGTAACCTAGGAATGAAATTCCAGGACCTTATGACAATTCTCTATTCTCAATCTCTCTGATGCAAAATAAGGACAGAGGAAAATTTTAGAGTGCCTTTGTGAAGATAAGTCTCAGCTACATTAATTCAACGTTTGTTCAATTTTAATTACAATATTTGAAATGAGATAACACAGTACCATAGAGAGAAACTCTAGCAGTGTGCCAAATGTTTTTATAATTCACCACAATATCCTCACATCCTGCTGTTCCGCTTACAGTAATTTTTCGTTTGCCAGCCAGTAATACCACCCTAATCACCTACTATATTTGAATTTTCCCCCTAAGAATTATATATTTGATATTATTAGCACTCCTGTACGGAACTGTAATAATAGTTCCATTTCCTTAATTTAATTTTCTAGCTAGGAAAAGGTATTTGAGTGCGTAAAACTTTACAATAAATTCAGTGGATTGGAAGTTCAGAATTAAAGTCTCTACTATGTCAAAAACTGAAAGCCTTAATTTGCTCAGTCAGCGGTGCATCCACCTTTCTGTGGGTCCTGTCTAGCCGAATGCCAGCAGAGCGCAAGGCTGACTTTTTGTAAATCTCCTGGAGCGAGGCAGCTATTAGGAGCCTCTGGCAGTCTGACGTACGCTCACATTGATATATACGCCCATGAGACAAAGGGCAAGAGAAATGTGAAAACAAAAGCAAAGGAATGGGTCCTGGGAGCAGAGGATCAGTGTAGCAGAGGTAAGGAATGCCCCTGATGCTCTTCAGGGAGCGTTAGCAGTTCTGTATTGAAGTTCTATATCAAGATCTATATCAAAGCAGCCATCTCATCACCCCGCCTCGAGACCGCTTTTGGCAGAGTACGTAGCATATTCTCTTGAGGCTGCGATATAAACCATTTCACACAGAGAAACGCCGATACGTTTGTCCACAGAAATTACTTTGACCTTTATGCTTTGTTAAGAATTCTCTCATAGATTAGTTTGACCACTTTACGGCAATATTTGTACTGTAGTAAGTTCTATTAATATTTTCTTAACTGGAAAACTTAGTCAAAAGCGACCTTACATAACTCTACCAATTCCCAACACCGCTTGAAGATTCAGCGGTTTTCTACACATTTTTTCACTGGTAAAACTGTACCTATTTGTGCTGATGAGGGCTCTCTCCTCACTCGCAATTTCACTTCCCTGTTTCAGTAGTTACTTCTGCCAAAATTTTGCTCTAGTTTCCAATATATTACAATTTTCCAGGATCATTTATCATTTCAGGCCTGAGACATGCCTTTCAAATTTATGGAGCCTTCAGGAATAATGGATCTTATCCTTTCACTAAAGGCAAACCAGTTATATTTAATTTGCAAAAAATACACATCAAAATGTTTCATTGATTTTGACAGAATTTTAAGATTTTAAACAGTGCACTGTTAAATGACTGTACTTGCAAAGTCAGTAAACAAAGTAAACTTGCAGTGGCCCTCTAAAGCTTCCAAAACTGCTATTAGCTACTCCTGTAACAGCATTTCTTGATTATTCTTCCCAGTGTTTGGCTTATCTGGTAACTTTTAGTAACCGTGCTAGTCACGCAAGCCAACACACAGCCTATAGCTGTGGTTCAATCTCAGACACCGCATCCCACCCAATTCTCTTTTTCTGTAACACCCCCGCCCATACTTTTCACTGGCTTTAAAAAATTTTCAGCAACATACAGCACTACACAGAAAATATATAACCTGAATAAACCTTTTCCCTCTAAACCAAGAATAAACTCTTGCTGTAATAAACTTATTTTCAACACAGTTTCACATTGCATTGTTTAAAGCAATTGCTTAGGCAGTTAGCAGTCTCACCCTTTGCTCAGTTAGAAATTGCTCTGAGTTGCTTCTAAGAGAAGTGGCCTGAATCTCAGAGATAAAAATACGGCTGACGCAGAGCAAAACCGCATATTTACTTAGTATCACTTTCACTTAGGCCACCTGAAAGAGCTTGCCTGCACAGCGATATTGAGTTTATGCTATTAGTGAACAACACCGTTAATAAACAAAATGTAAATGTTTGGGAAAGCAAACTTCCACGTGATCTTGGAATATACATGCGGCAATAAAAACTTCTACCATTCATGTGCGGAAAATTAAATGCAAAATTCAATTTTATTTTCTACTAGCACTGGGTAACACATTTTGGTACACCGGGTGCAATTTCAATCCTGACAAAGTCTGAAGTTTCCCATTCACCACTTATATAATAAATAATCCCTATGGCGGAAGATTAACAAAAGAATTCCAAGATAAACATATTTACTTTTCCTTTTTCTGCAACAGTAGATAAACTTCTGAAAGAGGAGGAGGAGGAGGAGGGAGAGGAAGAGGAGGAAAAGAGTTACCTAAATGAGATTTGTCAACTACTGTAATTATGAGAGCGCTCAAGCACGTAGTTTGAGCCACAGATACAACTTACATTTAGAAGGGAAATTAAAATAACTAAAATCCTTGTGTCTATAGTACATACGTTTATTGCTCGTAGTAAGTCAAAATGTTCAGATATCACCTAGGAAGTTCAGTGTGAAAAGCACTTCCTGTTTGGACTGAATGATAACACTTGTGTTTCCCCTTGGATATATTTCAAAATCACAAAAAAAAAATATATATATATAGTTTAAGAGAGATTTGTGAACCATTTTGAGACCTAATGTAATAACGAACCGGGTCACAGTAAAACTTCTGTTACTGTAATAATGCAAGGCACTCCAGTATATAAGATCCTAGCTTTGTACAAATACATAGTACTGTGAAGTAAAACAAAACCACTGTCTTAACTCATTAAAACGCCCATTAAATTCTAACTTTAACATCCACCTTTCTTATTTGATGAAAATCCAGCAGAGACAGGCCTGAGGAAAAATCCAAGTTATTAATCGAAACATGCCGATTTACACAGAGCATCACTAACCACCTCCCTGCTCTATACTAACACACTCAATATAAACATTTTCTGTTTGCTAGGATGATGTTATTAAACTAGACTGGTATTGACAGCTCTCTCTATAGCAAGTTATTACAGAAGAGTTATAATCACAGTTTTAGTTGGGATTAACTGTCATTATAAACTGTCTTTGTTTGGTTGATTAAAACTGTCTGAATCTGTCCCTCCACCACAATTTTCCGTATTACTCTTTGTTTGAGGTTACATATTTTCAAATAACTTGAGCACTTTTTCCCCAATAGGAACAATTTCTCTTTTCTCATTTTGAAAAGAGTCAGTATAAAAATGAGTTTTTACTTTTGTTCTTCAATTGTTTGGAAAACAAAGCACATGGGGACCACCTTCTTCGCCTGGGTTTTCTGTAGCTTAATTCACATTTGTAAGAACTTGCAAAAATACGCAGAACTATGTCATACAGAAAGTGACAAAGGTGGGAACAAACTGGAAAAAATACTTGTTGTCTGTATTTACAAGTCCTGCGTTCTTCCTGAAAATTTGCATTAACATCTTGTCAAAATGTAACATTAAAAGCTCTTTTCAAATTTCAGTCTCCTCTGCAGAAAATGCTCTGTCTTCTTGCATTATTTACAGATATCAAGCAAAGTTATGAGAGAAAAGCAAATAAAAGAGTGGGGATTTCATTTATTTCAAATTTTATTACTAATCTATTGACTCTTCCCCCCCCCCATTGATTTACGATTCAGCGCAAGCCCATAAAAATTCCTGCAATTACATGTTAAGGAACTGCTCTTGTACAAACCATGGAATTTACATAGAATATGTAACCCAAAAGATGTGCTTGAAGCCAAAAGTATGAGATACTATTATGAGATACTATTCATGTTATAGCACATGTATCACAGCTACAGCCAGCAACTCCATGAGCTAAACTTGGGCCAAGCAGATCTGTCTGAAAAGCAGATTTATTTTTTTTTTGGTAGTAATTTTTCCTCCCCTCTTGGAGAAAATACAGCATATGGTAGTAACATATTATCAAGTAAAATTTTTTGTGGCTAGAAGTTTGGAATTGGGTTATTGCAATGCCATTTTCTTGAATAATGAGCAAATATCCCCACTGAGGGGCTGCACCACTGTCTTTCAGCGGACGCTTACTGCAACTGCACCATGGCAGAAGATTGCAGGTGATGGAACTCTGAGAAGCCTTCATCTATTCATTTTGGGAAAGACCTGTAGCGTCATCCTCCTCAGCTGCAAACCATAAGATCTCAAATTAAATCCAAACATAACTAGGGCTAAGAGAGTTTGCATTTGCCTTTTTCTTACATAAGGGAGATCCTGAGTTGCACACTGTTTTTTAGGATGGTTAGATAACTGCTATGGAACTGCACACTGATGTCCAAAAAATGGGCTGTTAAAAACAAACAACAAAAAAAAAACACAAAAACCACAAAAAACACCACAAAAAAAAAAAACAAACACAGAAACAAAACCCATATACGCATGCCATCAATAAATGGAGACGTTCAGAGGTTAATCATTTAAGAGCAGACACATCCCTGAATTGCTGTGAATCTGTTAGGACTCTGGTATCCAGGAGAGTAAATTAAGAAGCCAGTTTCACCACCACAACTTTTTTTCATATCCAGTATGTAAGTGAGAAATAGTAGTGCTACTTAAGTGCAAATAATTTTGATAGAAACCCAGTAATTGAACATTTGTGAGTAACTTCTCTTGGACAGGGTCTGAAAGGAAAAGTGTGGAGAATGAAGAGTCTGACAAGTACAGAGTCTGTAGGCCAGAGTTCAGTTCTCTGCAAAGCACAAGTTTACTGAAAATCAGTGATGGCTTCATATCGGGATGTTGGAAAACACTCTCTGATAGACATTTGCCTCTTAAGGTATATTTGAATTGCTGGTCTGTCTCCCCTTCTGTTGGCTTCCTTTCTCCCCCCCTTTTTTTCTTTTTTGTAAGGGGGAAATATGTATTTTTCTTGTCAAGTCCATAAAGTACTCTAGCCGAAGGGACCAGCTAAATAGAGGAATGAGAACAGGATATCAATAATTACTTCCAGACCAGCAGAAATTTACAGCTTCTGAAAAATAAGAAATAGAGCCTTGCCGTTAACATCAGCTTAAATAAACCACATAGCAGGCATTTCCCGAAGCCTTCTGCTATGCATGAATACTCAGGACAATTCAGCTCGCCTGTCTGACAACCATTTTGCCTGAGGGAGAGGTTATTAGACACAAGATATATTTTGGTTTTTTTTTTTTTTTTAGATTGTTTACATTCTAAAGAAGAGTAGAGCCCGTTCAGATCCATCCACATGCCTCTACTAACAGCAAGTGGACGGAACAAATGGGAGCGTACAGCATATATTGTTAGCATTTGATGGATGTGCACTGGCTTAAGTGAAATGGATTTGTGGTCTCGGGAAATTTCCAGCTGGCAAGAATCCAAACTGTAAAAAGCCGTGACCACAACAAGCACTAAGTAGCATTCTCAGCAAGAGGCAAAAGGCTAAGGAGCCTGCAGTCCCTTCAGGCTGTGGCAGACATGTGCTTGCTGTGCAGCACAGTCTCAAGACAGCCTGCCCATTATTGTTGAATACATGTTTTAATTAGTTAAACAAAACCATCAGCTTTGGTGTGAAACTCAATCTGCACTGTGGTTGTCAGCGTTGCACATGGCAGGTACTTCCCATAAAGTCCATGCTGGATCTTCAGGATACCCCACCGAGGCAGTTGTACCAGAGCTAGTTTCTAAAATGTGTGAGGCCAGCATGAACACTGAAGTGTGAAACCTCCCAAGGAGCTCACGGTTCGGATACAGTGAACTCGTGAGAAAAGGAAGCAAAGATAAGAGAAAATATCTAACCCCAAGTTCAGAATCAGAATCAGAACAGTCTAATACACGTTATTAAGAAATTGCTACAACCCCAAGTTCCTGGAGCAGAAGGCTGATTCCACTACAAACAGAATGATCAAAAAAAGGCAGAAAAAGGCAAATGAAATGACTGATCGCTGTGCAGGAGATGACCTTATGCACCTGTAGCTACTGTAGCTATTGTACAAGGAACTTCAGAAATACAGAAGAGAGACGGGTATTTTGATAAGTAAAAGCTTTGCAGTTTGATACAGAACAGGCACTAATTCTAACAACTATAGGTGCAGAGAGCACTGCAGCTATCTATCAGAACTGAAATGGAGTTAGAATATGTTTATTTTTATTCTTGATGCAGATTTTTTTTAATATTAACAACATGCACAAGCCTGCCTTTCCAGGAAGGCTACACTACAGCCAGGGACAGCAAAGTGGTCAAAGAAAATCTAAAAGAAGCGCCCTAACATCATAGTTCAAAGCTGCAAGTCAGAATGTCTGCGACCTGAGGCATGCTCTTTGCTGTAAAGAGGGGCAGTGGGGAACGAATGCTTTGGGCCATGAAGGTGTGGGGCCACTGCCCACTTACGAGCTAACTGCCAAGGAATCGACATTTTAGAAGTACTGTTTAACCGTGCCCCCCCTTGAGCAAACCCAGGGTATTTTCTTGCCTGCACATCGCAGTGCACCTTTTTTTCTCACCCCAAACCACAACAAGCTGCATTTGTTTTACACTGTGACAACTGTCATTGAAACAGAGGCTCAAGAATAGATACGTAAGCTTTTTCCACCTTGGAAAGTTGACAGACCTCTACTTCAAATGGGTTCAATTTAGCTGTCAGAACATGATACGTGTATTTTTAACATTATTTATTAAATTGTAACCTGATATTTTATCACCTCTACCAGCTGGTGAGTCTGTCACAGATTCATCCTCTGCATTGGACTGATAGGAGAGAGAAGTGCTGGGATTTATAAAATTGATTGTAACCTCAGTGGCCTGACTGCTGCTGATGTATTATAAGAGAGGAGATGCAGAGTGGCAAACAGAGGAAAGCAAGAAACATAAAATTAAAATCTGTGAGATAGGAATGCTAATGAAAAAACTCGCCATGTACATTTTTGAAAAAAGACAGGCATTGAAGTTTCCATAAAGATAATGCTATCTGTTGACATAAATCAAAGAATAATATTCCTCTATGTTCCTGAAACCCATCTATATCTGGGTACCTCCCACAGCAGGCTGAAAGCTGTTTCAGTGCCATTTCCCACTGCCCTGTGTTTATCTACTCCAGCGTTTTCAGTTCTAATTCTTTTAAAACGTCAGAGTTCTTAGATTTTATTACACCTTCAGATTCCAATTTGAAAAATGTGGAAATTAGCTTCCAGTGCTTCGCCCCAATGTGATCAAAGTACCCATGGACATTTTTAAGGAAGCATTTACTCTCCTGCTCCAGGTGACTAAGTTTGAAGAATTTCGCTTTAGGTGACGCAGTGAATCTCAGACCTCAGGCGCACAAGCCCCAGCTTCCAATACATTAATATTTATGGTATATTTCAAATTTAGTTGTATTAAACCACTTATAGGCAGTCCTCAACATTAGCCGTGATATTTGCTTATATTCCAAAGACAGCTTGAAGAAATAAATATACCATAAGGAATATTGCTAGAAGAGGGCTCCTTTATTATACTACTAAGAAAATTTTATAATCAGAAGATTATCTATATGTCATGACTGGGAGGTTTTTATATTTGCTTCCTTCTATCATACTGCATCCCCTCTAGAGCTGATTTTTTTTGCTAGATTAATAGCAACAGTGTGCTTTGTGGAAAATGTGGTGTAACAAAGACATTAAATAGAAGATCGAGGTCTCAAGAGAGTTTCTAAACATCTCTTTCAGAAGAGATTAACTGCAGTGGAGGTTTTTGTATTACTGGGGGGTTTTATTATTAATTTATTTTTAAAAAAATATAATAAAACCTACACACATGGACAAAAAAAAAAAACCCAAAACCTAAAAAAACCTACCCCCAAAACACAACACCAGAAGATTTATTACATAAAACAGTGTTACAGCTAAATAAAGAAAAAATGCAAAGCAGATTTATAATTAAGTTTTATAATTGCAGACTCAAGGAAATAAGAAGAGTAACTAGATTGGAAAATACCCATGGCTCTTACTCCTGAGCATAGATCTAAAGGACAGTCCTGGAGTTCCACGCACAGCCATTAGTTGAATATTAGAAAGTGTGATTCTATTTAGCATCCTTTTTTCTTTTTTTTTAAGCTAGTTGTCTTTAATGTAGTTATCTTTAAAACTCCTATCTGAAATGAAAAGTGAAGTGTTCCTGTTCATTCCAGCAGAAAACCCTCAGAAAAGGTCAGCAGCGAAGCTCCACAGACAGCCCTGAATCTCCAGCGGCATTTCTTAAGATCCTTTTTTTGCTGTGTATCACAATCAGCAGTGCAGATGTCAATGGGTGTAATTACTGACAATTTCTGTCTCTTTTCCAGGACACATGTCTCTAAGTGGCTAGTTGCCAATATGACAGCACAGCTGAGGATCCTCTGTTGCCATGAGCATACCCCATCAGATTGTAAGAGGGTAAAGCACAGATAGCATAGGACAAGAACAAGGGAAGGGCGAGGACTGTCAGTGCAATGCCATATTCCTGGCAGCCTCTCAAGTCATCTCTCAGACTCTGGAGTTGGGTTTTTCCTACCAGAGAGGACAGACATTGTCCTGGATAATGTGATTTACCCTCAGTCACCAACAAGATCTGTGTGGAATGAAGGTAACTACATTCAACTAGTGTGAAACTGAGCATCCCCTAAGTTCTGGTTTTAAGTGCATGTGGAAATTGTCAATCAAAGCTGGGCAGTCTATTTACAGAAAGGCAGCAGGATGCAAAAGCACCAACAGGGACAGGCTCTTTGCTTGCTTTGTGTCTCTTTGCTGGTAAGCTGCAAAATATTGCCATTAAGGTGAGGCGACCTTGTCACAGTGATGTATTTATTACAAAAGAGTTCATCCATTAGAGGAATATCTAGATGAGATGATTAGTGGCAGCAAAGAAACAGTGATTTCTATTTATCTACTAGCTTTAAGAGACAAGGGAAAGATGATGAACTCAAGGAGATTTTCTGCAAGGATACTGGCTGTAAATATGGAATCCCGATTTTAGGCTGGACAGGGTTTTGGACGACAAGTCCAGCCAGTACCAGTAGGCAGACAGGGACAGCACAGCAAATCATTTCACTAGATCTCATTTGAAGTGAAAATGAAATTACTGCTAACAGCATGTGGGGCACAGTGACATATTCATTCGCCAGGGCAAAACCACTGTGAGATGTACGATGCAGCTTTTTGAAATACCTAATGATAAATTCACCTCTGGTCATATTAATAGCAGTACAATTGCTTCTATGGGAACCACTGAATAAAACCAGAACATTTTGAATAATTCTTTCCCTCCTGCATAAAGGAACATTTATCTCAAGAAGAACTGAATTCCATTTTAAAAAAAAGCTTTCAAGGGAGTATATACCTGGAATTCAGAAACCAATTCTCTACTTCTACTTCAAGAGTTTAAAAAAAAAGCAAAGAATTTATTTTTTTTTTTTTTTTAATGAAGCTTTGTTTTATGCTTTCATCTTAACTGTACATCTAGTGGATGACTTGGCCTCCTTATACCATTATTTTTTGCCACACTGTTTTGAAGATTGTGATTATGACACATACAAAAACTTTATTCTATAATGGAAATGAAACAAACCAAAGATTTATTTACACTCCTAAGAGCTTAATTAAAAATAATTCCCTACGTCATTTTACCTATCCGTAATGTCTAGTCCGAGACAAAACCAGAACTGTTGGATCACAAGAAGAAAACTTGCTCTCATATTAAGCAAACATACTGAATGAAATCATAAACACCGAGCAAAGCCTCACATGGGCTTAACTCCAATTCTTATTAGAGCAACTTCTTATAACTTTTTATTTAGAAAAAGCGATTGATGTTCCAATGACATTTTACATTTTTACTTCCTCTTCCTAACCCAAAAGAAGCAAAGAAATATTTTCTTTGGTAGTAAGGCATAAGGTAATTACAAGAGGGGAGAAAGTGGGACTACCATTTCAAGTTAGTCTTCTGAATGAGTCCTTAGCATTTGTATTTTGTGCCTGCGTAAGTAATAAAGGTTTCAGCTGCATTCTTTTTTTCCACCCAGGTATGCCAATTATAAATTCTGTACCTAATTAATAAGTGAAAGGATACATGTACCAACACATCATGTAAACCAGGATGTGCCCAAGTATAGGATTCATTGCCACGGACATAGTGAAAACAATAAGCTTTGCCAAAACTCTGGTTTTGACTCAAGTGTGAACCTCAGTGATTGGCTGCAGGTACGTAACGCATTCTTATTTACTGGTCTGCTCCCATCACAATGTCTCAAAACAAAATCACGAGATTTATTGCAATGATTAACCAAGCATGCTGTGGTGGTGGGTGGAACGGCTGCCATACAACCAGATCCAGTACGGCCTCAAACCTCTCACCAATCTACAGATAACAACTGAGAGAGAGAGAGATGGCAAAGTATTAAAATATTCAGCAGAAAATGTGACTCATTTACATGGAAGCAGAGGGGTAGTAACAAGGAGAGCTTGGGGCGGGGGGGGTGACACAGCCATGGAGAGATAAAAGCATAAGGTGGGGGAAGAGAGCACTAGACTATAAAATATCTCATGTACATTGAAAGGGGGGGAGAGGGGCAGCAAAAAACCTTCAGTGTTTGAGTATCAGTGCAATCATAAAAACTCCGAGAGCTGTATCATCTATAATAAGATGGTCCATCTTTTTTTTTATGGCTTTGCTGACAGGTACAGCAGATTCAAATCTTTCCTTACAGCAAACTGGAAGAGTTTTACAGCCATGCTTGCCTTTCTTCCCTTTCTCCAGTTAGCGCTGCCACAGTCATGAAAAATGATTCACTTGTCTAAGCAACATCTGTTCAACTCTGGAAGAAGAGAGGCCGGTACCACTGACTTCTCCATCCAGTCCTCCCACCAGCCTGACCACATAACCTAGGAGCCTGGGCAGGCACAGCCTCCTCCAGCGTGGTGCACTGGTGGGTCTCCCCTCTGCCAACAGCCCCACTACTTTTCGTTACCGCTTAACTGCGTATGTGACATGAATATGTAAGACTTTTTCCTCTTTGGAAAAGAGGATCTGAAAACAATATAAAAGAAACATAAAGATACAGGCCAGTGACCTGTTATGTTATTTAGCACCTACGTGCATATCCCCGCCCAAAGGTCAGAAATCTGTCAAGCATTACGAAGTAACAAGTTCCCGGTTGCCAAACACTTCTGGGTAGTTGTAGAAAGTTGAAGTTTTTTCACTCCCTCTTTCAAAGCACAGGGCAATCAGTCACCTGCTGAGCTAAACTAATCAAGTATCTGACTTCAATCTGTCCTTGAGGATTTCATACTTTATTACAATGCTGCTAAGAGAATTATTCTTCACTTCCAAGAAGGACTGGACTGTGTGTTGCATCAGGACATGCTTTTAGCAGACCAAAGTGAGAATGATGTTAGAAGCCGGACACCCAGAGCCTGAGATTTTAAAAATATTTAGCAAGACGATCATTACATTTTGGGGTAAATCATTCCACAAGTGACACTTGAGTGTGGGTTCACTGTGAGGTAGTTAATGAATACAGCTGGAAATGGTGGCAGGGAAAAGCAGAGAGAGGGTAGTAAACCACAGCCATCCACATTCTCTGGATATGATTCTATGATCAAGAATATAGGAGATGTTTAAAGCAACCGTTTCTGTAGGGTTTTTTTGCAGGCAGATTGTTTGTTTTTATCTCTCTCTGACTGCCATTCTATGAAATGCTAGACAGATCAACTTTAACATGATTTAACAAGGTATGTATAGGACTGCTTAGGTGACCATCATCATGGTTTAGTTTTTCAGGAGAGTCAAAAAAAAGGTGATTTCCAAGAGAACAACAAGAACAAAGTACAAATGGGACAGGCAGATAGGGCAAATATTAAAAATTGCTGGTGCTTGAAGTCAGACAGAACAGTCGCTATGTGTGGAACTTGAACTTGGATACTGCAAATACTTCTCTCTCTCTCATTACCACTGTGTGAAAACTTTAATTTAAATATTATGGTTAGGAAAAAATTAGAAAACAAAATCTGATTCATACAGCTGAAAGATTCCCAATAAACTTTACTGTTGCTACACCAGTCATTCAGTCCGTATTAACATTTTAGACAAGCAAAGCCATTGTCAATAAATTCCAAGATGACAAAAGTAGAAGTTTTTTTTAAAATAAGAGGTATCTAACAGTGTATGCCCAAATTAACAACATCAGGATTTGCAAGATGGAGTATGTTTCAAATGGGATCACTGACAAAATATTAGAATACTTCTGCACACTTGCAATTGCTTTTCCATTTGTCAGGTGATATTATGCCCTTCACCTTGGTGTAAACTGGGTAGTACATTGTTAGCATCAGTTTTTCTTTACGTTAGAACATAGTCTGCGGAGAGCACTACTTGCAAGATTACCAGAACCCAGCCTGATACGAAGAAAGTTCTAATTAAGCTCACCAGCACTTTGATAACAAGGGCAAGAGTTGCAGAATAATGATGAAGGCATCAGAAAATGCTTGAGATAGGACTCAAAGCACAATCTCTCCTTACATAAAGGATTTAAGCTAGCAAGCAGGTTGAATACATATTTTTCTCCTGGGAATAAAAAGTTTCTCCTTAGGTACACACATGATAACACTCTGAAAAAAGAGATAAATACTGTGTCTTCTGGCAAGTCAACGGGGATTAGACCGCTGTGAGACTCTGCTGCTTTCAGTATTGTAATTATGACGGCTATTTGTAGGTTAAAGATCAATTACTTCCACACAACTGAAACATTTTATGCAAGTAACAGACCTGTAGATAATGAATAAATAATAAAGAAAATGAAAGGAAGACTTCAAGAAACACTTGAGACTACGCTCAGTTAATACAATGAACGTGGGGACACCAGTTTGTGTAGCAGACCAACGGTAATGGAAAGCTCAGAGCTCAACCAAAGTGACTAACTTGAAAATACACAGGAGAGAAGCAATGCAAGAGGCCAGAGATAAGGACACGACCCTACAAGGTGTAAAACTAGCACCAAGTGCAAGCTGGGCTCCACTGGCAAGGCTGCTCCTGACTTCAGCAAAGGATTCTTCACGTATGAACACAATTGGCAATTAAAAAAAAAAAAATGTTGTAATACATCTACACTAGGCACAAGCCACATCATGAACAGCGTAAGTCTGTGGTACCATGACTAGCACACATCAAACGTTAACCATTTGCTAGCACAGCAGGTCACAGTGTTCATAGTTGGATCTTATACGATGCATGTTTGTTATCAGAGAAATCCAATATCCCCGATATGATTTTAACTGCTGTGTAAACTGCAAGCACTATTCCTACCTTACAAGACATCATAAATAAACTATTATCCTGTTACAAATGGCACACTTAAGAGCAAAGCTTTCATTGAAGAAAAGATCAAGT
The DNA here is from genome assembly GCA_027560015.1 of Chloroceryle amazona. NCBI lineage: Eukaryota > Metazoa > Chordata > Aves > Coraciiformes > Cerylidae > Chloroceryle > Chloroceryle amazona. The sequence goes on from JANHFX010002270.1 coordinate 82,449, forward strand.
GCTTCAACCAGACACCTGAAATAGCAAATGATTCCCCTTAGGTAAGCTCAGGGCATAAAAAAGTTGGTTGACTGGCCTCGTGAACCAGGCTGTTTATAACACGTAACCATCTCTGACTGTTTGGGGTCAATAACACAAGAACATGGAAATAAGCCTTGCCAATTTAATTTTTTTACAAATTGAAGTGGCAGACTCTTCACACTCGCTCTTCACTCTCCTATACCTATCTCGACTGCTGTGATGCTAAAAAGAGTACACTGCAGTAAAAACAAATGAGTCGATCATTTACAGATGGCAGCCAATAGATGTGTCTAGAGCTCTGCCAACCAGTTGAGGATATGTACTTTCACACCACTGCTAGAGAGGGCTCTACAGATTGTTAATTACCTTACTTACTGTAATAACAGCAGGAAGGGACAAGAACAACCTGCTAACAGCATTCATTAAAATTAAAAGCTTGGTAAATTTGTTTTGAAATGTATATAGTATTAACAAAAATCAATATGCAATTATTCAGCTCTAAAACAGACTATAGCACTGTTCTGACATTTGATCGCAGCACTTCCCTTCAGCAAAGATTTTTATAGCAGTGCAATTAAAGCCAGCTATCCAGCCACAAAATTTCTCTTGTTATTCAAATGTTAAGTCACTAGAGGTTGTTGTTGGGATGCTACTTCACCTAGCAATTATATGTAAGAAAATAAGCAATGCAGTGGAATGAAATCAATCAGCAGAGGATGGTTTATATTTTTCTATTGGTACCAAAGAATACAGGCAAGGAAAAAAAAACAACCCCAAACAGATGCTAAACAAAATAACTCAGATAAAGAAATTATAAAGGCCATTACACAGTGATGTGGACTGTGTATCTGACTTAAAATTGGTAGGAGACTTATTCAATTATCAAATTGTTCAAAGTGAAGCTAAGAACAGCTGTAGAAAGATAATTACATTCTCATGGTTTAGTGCTGCTATTTGATTATTTGAAATGTCCTTTACACTTTCAAAAATGATGCAGTAGAAGAGCAAACCCACTTATCTCATGTTCAAGTCAAAAGCGCTTTTCAAATATTACATGCTGTAAAGTTTAGAATTTATGTAACAGTTAAAGATCTTATTGAGCTGGAAAATAGAGAGACTTTTCTCTTCCAATTTGTTCTCCAGTTATTTTCCAATCCTACTTTAAAACTTAAGTCAGTAAAACACAGTTGACTGTTCACAAGTTTCCAGCAGTACAAATTGACAGTAATAGTTGATAAAATATGTGGCCCTCCAAAAGTAAGTTGGCTTGTCAATTTTTTAAATGTAAATTATATAACTTCCTACTTATTACTATAATATTTTCCTCTAAGTGCTTTTTGTGGCACAACCATATTGTTATATATTTACATGAGTTTGCATACTAGAAAAAATGGTATTGGTTTAAGTGGAGAAATAAATAGCATACACAAAAGAAAGCAGCATCTTAGAACAATTATACCCAAAAAGAAAAGGGAGATTTATTACTTCATTTTTCCTTTACTTAATTCTATGTAACCACAAAACTTATATGTGTATCACTCATGTAGTTAGCATCATATGATAAAATGATTAATATTGTAAATAGTTTTACATTTTGCCCTTTCCATGTAATTTTGATAAAATTTTGATAAACTAACAGAAAAAAAAAAAACAAAAAAACCCAACATCTCTGAGCAGTGTAAGCTCTATCTCTGTTGAAACGTTTTCTTTCAAAAGCAGATGCATCAGTTTTGACAGAGCTTTGAACATGAAGATGTCTGAGGTCCAAGATGAACGCTCCCTGGTTACTCCTGGATAGAAAGACTCAAATTGAAAACTCGACCTTTGAGACTAGTAGTAGGTATTTCAACAATTCCATTTCACAGAAATACAGAAATGGTTTTCTTCCATTCTTGCACAGAATGCTTCTGAAAAATGGCTGATGTTCTCTAAACTAATCAACAGTGCATCATTTCCAGCAAGGACCTTTTAATATTCTTTATTGTGCACTTTACAAAATAACTATCAAATAGCAGGATGACATTTAAAAAAAAAACAAACAACAGAACCAAAACAAACAAAAAATCCCAACCAAACAAAAACCCACAACACAAAACAAATGAATGAAAACCAGCTGTTATTCAGTACAGTTGTTATCAAACTAATTTTAAGTAATGACCATTCTCCAAGTTAGAGTGTACACAATCCCGTAAATAGAAGGAATGTCTTCTCTCCTCAGCTATCCAGGTAATTAAAAAGCTGCATAAATGTAAGTAAAATTTAAAGTATTAGCTATTATTATCCTACAAGGATCAGACCGTTCTCTCAGTGCAATCTAATCACATCAGCTTCCCAGAGACTGAAATGAGTGTTGTAAGAAGATATAAATTCATGAGACACGTGGCACCCTGGCACCAAAAAAATATCGTTTAAAGTGTTCTGGACTTTTCACTACCTACCTAGTCAATTCTTCAGTCATTTCAAGCTTACGCTCTACGTTGAGTTAATTTACAATACATTCTATGGGGTTTTTACAGCATGTTCACCACCCAGTGAGATAGATGTGATCAGGTCTCTAGATTCGGGGAGCAGCTGGCAGAAAACCTTCATGGGTTTTCCATTGCTGCAGGAAAACAAGACGAAGCTCACCAACCCTCAATCAAAGCACAGTACGAGTCTGCCTGTAAAGACTACAGCCCACTTGTAGGAGCAAGCCCAGGCAGGCAGGCAGTCTTCCACACCAGAAAAATAAACACCTTTTTCCAATAGCATCAGTAAGAAGTTTCAGAAACAGTAAGGGTCTGTTAAATAACACAGAGATCAGCTGTGAAGCTTCCACAAAATAGCTACTCAAGAAAGATGAATGTGCCTTCACTATTTTTTTAGGTCAATCAAATTTTAGGCGGCTTTTGTTACCCTATTTTGAATCAGCTTTCATTTGTTAGGTACATCCTTAGAGATGTATAAGGTGAGTACAGAGTTTTGAAAAGATATTTTCTTGCAAATGTGCATTTCTGGATCTGAGACACAGATCTCCTCCCCATGGCACGCACAGATGCGTGCATATATTTGCATATAAACACACAAATGTGCATTTTAAATATTACACACACATGTGTATGTCTTCTGAGGGTAAAAATATCACTTGATCCATAACTGAACCAATTTCCTATAAAAAGATTTGAGAAGAGATTGTGGGACACGAGGAAACAGCATTAGCAAAGACCTACTGAAATAATTACCACAATGAAAGTGATACTGTCTGATAAAGCACTGTCCCTACGCTGCCGTTTGCTGAATTCATTTGAAACAAACACACACCATTTAAGACCATCACAGCAAAAGGCTAAGGTGACACACTGATGAGAAACCCCCCTAAAGCTCTGCTGCTATTGCCTACATGTCATTCTGGGAGTTAGCCGACACTAACAAGAATGTTTTCCACCTATATGAAACACTTAAATATGATACTATTAGCAGCATCAATTAAGGCAGATAAAGTAATAGTCTAATTGAATGCTTGAGGAGGCTAATGGTTTTGCTTTCACATTATAATGGATGGCACTCCGTATTCATGCGCTATAAAGCCAGACATGGAATCAATAGTTTCTTCTGCTTAGAAAACCTCATTGCCTAGAGCATAATAGATATCTAATTTCAGATTCATGGCTCAGGCTTTCTTCTTGTAATCAAGGAATAATATATCATGAAAAAAGAAAAAAAAAAAAGAAGTACTTTTTTTAAGAGGCATAATTTCCCTGTCATTATGTTTTAAGAAAGTTTTAAGTAACTTCCTCAGATTTAATTCCATGTAATCAAAAGGGCCATTTATCTTTGGACACGTTCCGATCCTCACTTGGTAAAGGAGGATCTCCTGATCAGCTCAGCTACAGGAACACATCCGTATTTGGAGCCTTGTACTCCAAGAGAGGGGGCTCTTCAGGGACCGCAGAATGCACTACACTAGCAGAGTTTGCATATTCACAATTAAACTGTGAGGGAAAAAAATCATCTGGATCATCTCACTGGCGTTTTTTGTTCAAGTCAAGCTCACAGCACTAGAAAAAGTAATTTTCAATTTTGTACTGTCAGTAACTAAGATGGTGATGCATATTGAAGATACCATCATGTCACAGCACCCACAGTGGAAAACACCAGGCTTCTCGTCATTTCCCACAGTCTCAGTGGAAGTAATTTTGTGGCAGAAAAGGTATATCCCCAGAGATGGTTGCAGTTTTTCACGAAAGAGGCTTTGGGATTTTTTTTGAGGAAGACCAAGGTGAACAAAGTAGCAACACAAACCCTTTTAGTGTCTCTAATGTTAATGATCACTGTAAAATACTTTGTTCTTTCAAACACGTGTTTCTTAATCTTTCAAAATGCACACTGAATCAATATCTTTGTCAGATAAATGTACCTAGAAATATCTGCATCATCTGGCACACGACCTAAAAACATGAAAAGATATCAAAAAAGCAAAACATAAATACCAGAATACACAAAATGAAGGAAGAAACTACAAAAGAGAATACACGACTAGCGTAAAAATGAAACAACTGTACGGGGAAAGGGTAAGAATAATCTTTGAAAGGAAATGGAATCAGATCAGGGATTTGAAAGTAAACAAGCCTCCGGTGATGATCACAGGGAGATATGAAGTCAGGTACTGAAATGGCAGCAAGATTCACCCGACCCCGAGTTGGGATTTCAAAACATGCAGGCAGAATACTAACTTCACTAAACACACATAGCTCAACGATGAGTTGAAACAACAGACTTCATCTCTAGATGAACCATTACAATGGACAGAAGCCAAGAAAGAAAAACAGGTTGTCAAGAGAAAAATTTGAGTGAGAAACATAACAAAGAAAAAATTCCAGGGTATGGTTTGTGTAGGACTTGACTGTTAAAAAAATAAATACTGGCATTAGCTAAATTTAACTGCAAACACACTTGTATTAACAGAGAGAGTAACCACAGTGTGAATGGTTGGAGGTCTCAAAATCTTAAGAAAATAATGGAAAAATGGGATTTTCATTTAGCACTGAAATTATAGAGCAGTACTAACAAAAAACAGTTTTTTAAAGCTGCTGATCCTGCATTTACCAGCAAAATCAGGGCAAGCATGCTCACAATAGCAAAATATGAAATTTGTTAAAGACTAAACAAAAAACCCCACCAAAGACAAATACCACGTGCTCTTAAAGCCATCAATTCCTCAGAGTAACAGCATTTCATGTCTCTAATGTGAGCTGCTTAATACAAATACTTGTGGCACCCGGAGGGAATCATTCACACTCCCATGAGGTACAAGCACATGGAAGAGCAGAAAACAGCTCCTCCCATTTCCAGGGGTAAGGCTCAAAGTTCTGCTAAGGAAGGCCCTCAGAGAAGTGTTGTATAGTCACAGCCAGATAAAACAGTCTCAGAGCACGTGTCACAGAGCACCGAGAGATAACACATCCAAAGCAACCACTGATAGCTCAGAGTGCCTCATGTTATTTCAGTGACTGAATGCTGTCAGTGAGCTCTGGTAGCGGTTATAAATATCCTAAATTGTGCTTTATCACATCATTTATCCACTATTATTATGGCAAACTTTGACTGGAAAACTGTACATTCGAGACTAACATTATACAATTCAGAGACAGTTGGAACAAGTGGTGAATGAAGCAGATCTCTCAAGTACCTGGTTCCAAAGTGATTCCTAAAGACTCTTCAACCATATGTCTTTTCCAGGCAATATACATTTCAAGTATATATTATTAAAGCATCCCCTTCAAATGCTTCCTTTTCCTACTCTGAGCTGAGGAGTCTGCTTTTCTGTCTTTTCAATGGTTCTCCCAATGAATTCCCATGCCCATTCCACTGCCTTGCTCTGAAAAGGCTCCACCTCACTATTATATTAAACCAAGACATTCAGTGAGCACCTTCTATCATAGGAAATACAAAAAACCTAACTTATGACAGAGTAAGAAATACACTAATCCAGAAACATAAGCGTGAAGGTTTTGCCATATATAAAAATCATGCTTTTCTTTCGTAACCTAGAGATTCTGAGACAAAGAGTGGTTATAAGTTTTTAAGTGTCAATACGGAGCAGCTTGGCAGAACTGTTTCAAATAAAGATGTGTATTTATATACATTTATAACACAAACAAGTAGCAATCCTAGAAACATGCATATGGCTTGTTGGGGTTTTTTTGGTATATAAATGTACAAATACGTATTTCTTACTAAGATTGACTGGCACTGAAATGCCATTCCTCTCCAGCCAGTCATGGGTTATAAACTGCAACAGTACTGCAAGAAATGTCCTGGTTCGTCACTGCCTTTGTTTAGCTTGCCCTTCACTTAGCTGCGGGCTTGCTTTTTTTTAATTCAAAATTAATCAAAGCAAACTTTTGGCTCTTCTTTCACAATGAAATATTTGCACAGATCTAGAACTTCTTCGTGAGATTTGGACTCCCTAAACTCTGCATGGTCTTCAGGCAAACATGTCATTTATGGATGATCCAAGAACTCATTTGAAAGCGCTTCCGTTATACCAGAAATCAAGGTGCCTGTTACTGAGAGGGAAGTGCACACAGGAGGACAAGTGTCAGATGAAAAAACCTGGTGTTGTGAGTCAGTTATTTCATTTCTGGTTTGCACATTCTAAAAAACAGATACTAGCAACGCTGCATTCAATTTTAAAGGATACAAATGCTTCTGTGTCAGAGCAGTGAACTCTCTGGAATTAGAATGGGAGAAAAGAGGTACGAGGAGAATGATTTTCGCCACCACTGAGCTCTTCCTGTAGGTGTCCAAGTTCAAAAATTAGATCCTCAAAGCCATTCTCTTCCCAGCTACTTTCTCAAGTTTTTTCAGCACACAGTATGTTTTGTAGTAAGCTCCCAAGGCTTACCAAGACCTACTTCAATTTCTGCAGTCATGCTCTAAACCCAGAATTATCTTCCTTTCTTCATCCTTTGGCTATCCATGGCCTCCAGACACACGTTCTATTAAAGCGCTATAAATCAAAGGTGAAAGATGATTCCCCCCCCCAGCTCCATTGTTCTCTGCGCCCATTACAGCAGCGTACAGGCAAACCCATCCATCCATCTGGCAGTGTACATCACCATCTCTCCTCTTTAAGGAGGTTGCAGTGCACCCCTCACTCTCCACAGGCACAAGATGAAAGGGAGGCTGGGCTTCTTCAAACCAGGAGCACGGTGTGTCAGAGCTCTCTGCCTGCACAGAAGAGTCTGGGACTTTGACCTCATACTGCTGTTGCAAGAGAGCAATAAATAGCCAAGCAGCTATGGAATTATCTGGAACAAGAAAAGCCTCAGTAACTTCTGGACAACAACCTCCCATCCAGTGTGAACATTTTTTCTAAAGCACTTCAAAAGTAGATCTGCAACAGCAGGCTTACGGAGAAAGAGCACACGAAATCCAGGTTGAACCCACCATTCTACTTCTGTCCTACAGTGCATAAAATCATGCAGCTTTTGATAGCTTTAGGGCTTTTAAGATAATTTGATTAATAACGTTGGTAAAGAGGCAAACTATTTCCTACACCTGAAAAGCCTGGTTTGGGTTTTTTTGAGCAACTTATTTGCACTGGTTCAATACAATTGACTGAAATGTTGGTGATACTTTTTAACCCCCCACGTGCCAAGCACAATTTTGTAGGAAAATGCTCTGTCCTCCCTCAGTACTATGCAGTTGTTACCCAGCACACCCTATATAATTATTTGAGGTTTTTCAATAACACGACTTCCTTTTCATTTCTTTCCATGCACAACTCTGGAAAGATTTTATATAATTGTGCTCATTTTCTGAAGGTTCTATTTTCTGATGATTTTTGCAAGCGATTCATACATCTTTTTGGTTTTGATCCAGGAGGAGGGAAATCAGGTAGAGTTACACACAGTTCTCACTCAGGTATAAACTTGATGATCAAAATTGTACAGATTTATCACATGACACCTTTCTACTACTGTTTTCACCCTTCTGTTGTGAAAGATGGGGGTTTCTTTTTCTACTCATTAAACTGTATTATTCATTCGTTGTGGCAATTTTTCATTCATGACATATTGGTTTAAAGCATGAAATCCAGATTTTGCCTTATTTAAAGCTTCTGGCCAGATCATCCTCCTCTTTTTCCTAGGCTGACTTCTCTGTGTAAGCAATAGTTTCCACAAAACTAGTGATTTCTTCCTTAATCTTCAAGTGGGCAGAATATAGGAAAAGACAGCTCCTCCACTGTAGTACACTTGCACACGTTATTTTGCTTTCGTATTAGAGAAAATACTGGGGGCTTACGAGTAAACTACAGTTCAAGTAACATATACTTCTGTGAAAGCTCTTGGAAATTAAAGCCCTCAGATACGTACTCTGAAAGATGGAGGTACATCCCCAGCTATTTCAGAAAGTGAGAGGAAAGGAGAGCTAGCTGAAAGAATCAGCTAAGACAGAAAGCTACGGAGGATCAGGGAAAACAAGGTATTAAGGAAGAAGCTATGAAAGACCAGACAGAGGAGCTATTAGTCAGCAAGGCCTCTTGGACTAACCCTTCATATATTTACTCTATCAACAATTCTCGCTACAGCTGAATTGCAGCTACCAGCCTGCTGGTGATACACACAATTTACAATATACTGTATACAAGTATACAAAACTACATCAGAAAAATACATAGGATAGGTCTGTACTGGTTTTTGCCTTTCCAACCATCAATTCAGCCTAACAGAGTAGCTCTGATCTGCTACTGGAATACACCAGGAAGCCTTGTTTATAGCCTACAACAGATATGTAATTCAGCCCCATCTTTTCTGAGGGTATTGTTAGGGCTATTTTTTTTTGCCTCCACCTGAAACCAAAAATCAGTTTGAAGACTTCTCATTTCCCAAGGACATAAAAAAATATTAACCACGCTTCAAGAACGCTAACAAGCTAGTCAGAGTTTTAGCTAGGTTGAAGAATTGAAGGGAGCATACCCATGACAATATTTTCAGAAGATGGGCACTGGAAAAGAGCACCCAAGTGAGGTCAATCGAGTCTCTGTCACGATCCTCCACCAGAGGCAAATATCTGATCTGACTGACAGCAGGAGAAGAAGAAACCAATGGTTTATGTTGTGGGAGGATGGGGAAAATAATAGATTTAGTCTGAAGCCTTGTAAAATTTCCTATGGCATAATGCTGAAATTTATCTGAATCTCAACACTAAAATTCTGGCTGCAGTGACTTCTACCCATCAAATCTTCCCTTTTCTACACACAGTAACTTCAGCAACCAAATCCCAAAAATAGTTCAATGGCACGAGGAGCTCCTTTCCTACTGTGCTAATCAATAGCATTTTCTTCCTTGCGCCTCCTTGCCCGTTTCATACGCACTCTGTAGCACCTTCAGTGTAGAAATGATTTTTTGCTCTCAGTACAGAACACCAGGTGCTAGCGAGGAAGGTACAGATTTTTCCTTGATATTGACTAATTTTTCATTACCTCTGTTACAAAGTAACTACATTAAGCACTGTGAAAACATACAAAACATACCTAAAAAGTGAAGTTCTATAAGAAAGAGAAGATAAAGACACTGGAGTCTGTGACCATATGAATCTTATAGTTTAGAACACTAAATTGTGTTTTATTGGAAGAGTTGGCACTTCAATACTTTGACTAGCCATTAAAAGACACCACCAGAATTCAGCAGGAAGTGTAAGCAACTCTATCAAATGAGGTCAGTAAGGAAGACCCAGCATGGGAACACAAGGCCTGATATCAGCCAAGCCAGCAAGCAACAGCACACGCATGTGATCCTTGTTTCTAGTATAAACTAGGCCTAGGTCCTGCCTACTGGGGAAGCAAGCACCAAAGGCTTGTAGGTGCCAAGGTAACATTCAAAGCAAGGCACTCATGTGAACTCCAGGGAGCTGCCGCTACTTC
>JANHFX010002270.1:92479-119140 GCA_027560015.1 Chloroceryle amazona
CACCAAAGGCTTGTAGGTGCCAAGGTAACATTCAAAGCAAGGCACTCATGTGAACTCCAGGGAGCTGCCGCTACTTCAGAAAGAAAAAAGAACTATAAAAACCCAAACCAAAACACTGCGCATCTTTGCCCTTGTGACGATTGTCACAGTGACGGTCAGCACTCTGCAAAACCACCTCCCCAGTGGTCAGACATTGAGAACAGCAATGTGACATCATCTCCTAACTCCCAAGAGAACGGACAAGAGTGAGGAGTGACAAAAACAGAGGCCACCGATTTAAAGCCCTGCCAAGACCAAAACTAAAATAATCATCTTATTGCTGCCTGACAACAGTGATGTTGAAGTCTCAGGGGAATACTCAGACCCAGATGCTACGTACTGACAGCCTAAACGCTTACCACCCCCACATTGTGCCAGATACCTCAGAAATTACTTAGACATTGCTATACTCTGTGCTGCTTATACATTTTTACAATGCAGAGATGTTAACATTTGGTTGTTGCTTGGCCTTGGGAGGAAGTTGCAGGAAACGGCATCTTCAGCAACCCTTCCAGTGAACAGCAGGATTGCATTGTGTAGGAATTCCTATCATGTCATGCTGAGCATTTAAACCCAGGACAAAAAGCTACCCTAGTTCAGAGGACGAAGAAAGCTGTGGGCTAAGGCTGAAGAGAAGAAAACCTATTTTCTGGGTTATAGAAATAAAGAAACTCGATGCAGCAGTTCTGAAGGACAGCAGTAAAGCTGGAATTCCTATTCAAATAAGCTAACCCAGACAAGTTAAAGAAGTGACAGCACAGGCATGGAAACACGTACCTAGCCATCACTCAGAACAGCACCTTAAGATACTAGCAAGCAAACAAGAATGTTGGTGTACGTGTTTTCATACACAGCTTGAAAATTTGAAGAAATTCAGCAGCCCAGAATCCATATACCCTTGGCAAAAAACCCCAAGTTTTTCTGCCGTGTATTAGTTTTATGCAAATAAATAAAACATGAAGTCAGCACACGTTAAGTGTTGACCTGCTGAAATCTGTTAAAACATGTTTAATTAAAATTATGATATGGAACAGGTTAAGAGCTGAAATTTCAGTTTCAGTTACATAAGATTTTTTTCCTTAGTATTCTGATAAAAAAAGGCTGTTGTACATTAAATATTTCTTTTTCTTGTGTTGAAACAAGAAAACAGGTAATTAAAATATATATTTTAACTCATTATTTGTCTTTTTATTCATTACAATATTAGTAATATCCTTCCTCTGCAACATTCATCACAATATTCTTATTAGTTCTGTATCTCCAAACTACCTTCTATTGCCTCCCTCACTAATCTTAGTACTAGAATATTATCTCTGTATTATAAAGAGAAATGTTTCAAGGAGCATGCTTTGGATTTTCAGTGGAGAAAAAAAAAAAAAAAATCTTCAGTAGCCAGTTATCAGTAGTAGAATGAAAGACTAAAAGTACCAGGGAAAGAACAGTGACAGAAGAAAAAATCCTTGCAGTATCATTTTAAAATATCATTGAAAAGGAACATGAATCAAAATAAAGCACTGGAAAGGAGAAAACATAAGAGTATGCAGAGAGCAGAGGGCTAAGAGGTATGAAATAGAAAATAAAAGGAGCAAAAAATGAAAACTTTTATCCCTTTCTTTTCCTCCTATTCAACACTAACTCCAATTGCGTGTAGAAGTCACTTTAGGACTACTCCAGCAAACAGCTACTTCATCTTTTGGAGTCAAAAAAGGGTCAAACAGTAGTTTAGTTCCTCAGAATACAGTGTGAGAAAAATAAAAATAATAATAAAAAAAAAGATTTTTTTGTCCAAGTAGAGGAGAACATCAGAGATGGTAACTGGAGCTACTCAGCAGGGACAGATATTGAGTATTTAACAAACTTGGAGGAGAGATAAAGCAGAGAATTGAAGGGTCTGCTACACAGAGCCTGCAAACTTGAACACAGGAAAGAAGATGCGCATTCTGTCGGACCAAGTGGGCAAATGGAGGTGGTTTTGCACATACACGTTGATTTTTAGTCGGCAGCTGATGGAAAGAGAGACTTAGGGTGAAAGACCATTTCACCTCATCAGACAAAAGTTATGCCTGGAGACAGGGAAATGTTCCCAGTCCTCATGTGACAGCAGATACTGCTCGTCACTGCCACGCCAGTGGGCAACGCCAAAGGCTCTTTTCCCTTCCACCACAGCCCATAATCCTCAGACTGTCTGGAAGAGGAGCTGGGAGACAGGGGACATGCCTTGCAGGGACCCACACATAAGATGGGACCAGAGTGGGCTGGAGTAGCTGACACACACCAATGGGCATTGCTAATCCCAAACCATAGAGTGTAGTGTCACTCAGTAAGGAGAGATCTTAATTAGATCTATATTCCACGACAAAGAGATTAACACATCTTTTGGGGCTTAAGCTGTTATTTAACTGACTATAACTTATCCTGGGCTTTACGCTAGTTGTTTATGGTTACTTGCTATAACTGATGATCAGCCATTATTTCTGAATTTGCTCCACTGATCTCCTTTAACATATGGAGCTCAGAATCATATTCTACCTGCTTTAGGATATTTAAATTATTTCAGGTTTAATTAGCTTGCAGACACTTCTTGTTCACTTATGACAAAACTCAAGTTAAAAATACTCCAGCCTGAATTTTTGAACAGCAAAAAAATATTTGATAGATGTTTTGTGGAAAAAAATCGCGTTTCTCTAGTTTCACATCCATTTATGTTCTGTACAAGATGCTGTCATTAGCGTAACCAAGGAATTAAGAAGCAAAATCCTGTCAGGAGAAGGCACTGTGAATCCAGCATTCAGATCTTCTGTAATTCACCAAGAAGCAGAACATGAAGAGAAGTGTTTGAGCTACTTATTTCGACCAGGGTAATTTCTCAGGCAAAATCACATGCAAGACCCCGAGTAAATATTTGAGATGCAAGTGGCAGATGAACCGAATTTCTGAGGCAAATTCAGATTTGAGAGTCGCTGCCAACTTGAACTGAAAATTGTGCAAACAGAAATTAGTTTTAGAACTTCATTAGAGCATTATCTCATTCTATCTGCAAACTTAACATACAGCATCCAACTGTTCTTGTGCTACAAAGCTGGCTGGGAGAATCATTGCTTTATTGGTGTTTGCGCAGCATTTTATTCAAGGAGAGTCCTGATACATTAATATAAATAATAAATAAAGGTTTTAAGTGGCACGTAGCAAAACACTTCTCCTACAGAGTTAAAAGAATCCATGGGATTAAAAAGTCAGAGTCAATAACAAGGAAAGAGTATTAAGATTACTTTTTTTTTCAGAGCAGATAAACCTGACTTGAACAGCAAATGTGACCTCTGGCTTTCATTTTCTGTTTGAAATAATCTGCTCTCTGCCACATTGCTTTGTTTCTGTAGCAGGAAAATATTTTCTTTTATACAAGAGGGAATTATTTTTTGGTTTATTTCTACATCTGCAAAGGGTAACCAAAGGCAGAATTTAAGAACTTGGTTTATAACCACCTAAAGAAAACTTGTTGATAATAACCATTGATAAATTAAGGTAAAAACAAGAACTAACACTGACTCCATGAATACTTCTTCATTAAAAAGTGTTGTAGTAGACCTGGATAGGAACATCTTTTACCTACTTTGAACTTTTCATTCTTTAAACATGAGCTGCATGTCATCTGTGAAGCATCTTGCAATTTGAAAACTTCATTTGATAATCATTTGTCTCCACTACGAACTCTACTGAAGTAAGCTCAATAATTTTTCATCAGGTACTACTTATCAAGCTGATACAAGCTAGAGTATAGCAACATCAGGTCAGTCCTCATGCAAGGTTCAGGAAATTCATGCTCAAAGGCAATGTGTACACACTAGACTCAGTTCTGCCTGACAATACTGAGATTCTCGATCTCAAATCTGTTACTAATAAAGCGATAGATACTGCACAGAAATCACTTTAAAATATCGTGTAACCCTGTGATGACTTCCATCCAAGTGGCGTGCAACTTCCAGGGGTGCAGTACAAAGGTTGGAAAACCCTGTTGCAACTATAAACTCATCTGGCTGAGATCTCAGTGGATTGCCTGCTGCAAATAAGTGGATCAGGCGGTAAAAGAAGAAAACACAAAACTTTCTCCTTTCTTTTGTGGAAGTTGCTGATATTTTTCTCATGACACTTTCTGTGTGGACTATTACATCAACTTTGTTAGAAGTATTTCTGGAAAGCTGTCTGGGACAATCCCTGATGCAGTTCTTAATTGGAGCATATGCAGCATTTTCCAATCACCCATCCCACATCTATTCCCAAAGGCAATCAATGTCCATTTCCATCCAGAAGAGCAAGATCTAACCCTGTAAGCTTCCAGACACCCAGGGAATACATTGATCCCTGACTGCATCTCAAGCGCGCTCTCTCAGTGTTCACAGGTGTACATGGACACGCGTGAGCAAGACCTGACCTCATTTCAAGCACACTGAAGGCTGAGTAACTCCAGTCAAAATTAGAGTGAGAACATGCTAAAACACCGCGTTTATATGAGCTTATCATTTAGACTCAGCACTGCTCCAAAAGCAGCTTTGATATTCTAAGCAGCCTGTGGCAGGGACAAGCCTGTACTGAGCAACCAGAGACTACCTAGGTACCACCCTGAGGATACTACAGGGGATACCACCCTGTCCAAGAAACCTGCATGTAGATAGCAGGGTGCAGTATCCATACCCAGCCTGCACAAGCAGCTCAACACTCCCCAACACCCAAGCACGGGTAACAGACACCTCAGTGGCCTTGCTCTATGTGCAGCCTGACATAAGGCATAGTTCTCACTTTCAGCTTTCCTTTGGGGAAGAATCATGAGAATTGAGACATGATGGATCCTAATGGGACCCTGGGCTGAGTACTCTACAGGATACGTCTCCCCTCAGCTTGAATCCAGCCTCCACTCCTGCAGAAAGCTCCAGCTGCCTGCAGAGACAGTGCTGGGGAAACAACACAAGGAAAAACCAAAGGGAAACAAAGAGCTAGAGTGTTATTACTTCTGGAACTGAAGACAACAGCATTACCTCAGATACATGCAAGCATATTAAGCTACTGCTGTCATTCCTCTTACACCTGAAAGATGCAGGAGTACTCAACAGGAAAAAAAAGAGTTAGTTATAATGTCTCAGTGCAAGACACATTAAAAACACTTAGGTGAAAAGACCAGATAGCTCTTTCGCTCTCACACGTTTGGACTGCCTCCCAGTAGTCAAAACCCACATACATAAATCTTGTAATTGCATTTTGGTTAATAAAACTGTCAACAACTAGTCACCCAAGGCGCAAGAATAAGGGAACAGTACCAAAAAGGTGAAGTACACCAAAATGACAACTACTAGAAATCCCACTGACAAGAAAGGCTTAATTTTTAGTAAATAGAAAACAATGGACTATAGCTGCATGCTGAAAACAGAAACGTGTAAACTTCTGTAACTCTCCTTTTTATAGTAAAAAAAACCCACGTTACCTGGAATTTTAAGCATATAAAAAGGAAACTGATAGAGTGGCATGTTTGAATTGGAAAGGCAAAAAAGGAAAAAAAATCATCGTGCTTCCTATACCTTGTTATGATTTCTCATTATACAAATGTGCCCTGAAGAGTCACATTACCACAGGGTTATTACACCCAGTAACTACTGACCCCTGGGTCACATATTAAACATCAACCAGATCTGCAACTCCATTTAAATTATAATATACCTCTCATTTCATGAAGAAATCTCATCGTGAAGATCATAATTGCAAATTGCCCACTACAGACATTAGGCGGAAGTTAGATTTATTTTAAATTAAAAAGTAGCATTTCTTATACTGCACCAGCATACTACAACAGTGATTAAAACACTTTGGAAAGTTCTAGCTGTAGTTTGCCTTCAACTTTTCTGTTGTAGAAAAATGAAAGGTATCAAGAATGTTCATTCAAATAAGATAATGATACCTCTTGTTTTGGCTTGTCTTCTCTCAGGTAAATTTATCCTTGCTACCACAGAATATCAGAAGAAAAAATTTAGAGCCTACTGCTAAAACTGGATTTGAAAAAAAAGGATTTTGATCAGGTTAGGGGTTAGTAAAGTTTATGCTGCAGGAAAAGTAACATATGCATCCAAGTAGAATATTTTTCATTTAAAAAAAAGTATATATATTAATGGCACTGACAAAATGTAAACTGTTTGATAATCCAAAATAGTTGCAGGACAGGTAGAATGTTTCCGAAGTATCTTGCTCTTTTAAAGTACTACTCAAACTCACCTTTTTACCTCTCCCATGTATGCCACACAATATAGGCACCAGTAGCTACATGTAAAGCTGCAAAGCCAGGACCCCTTTCCTGCTGAGATGTGGGTCTTTGTCATCTCCTCACACAGCCCAGTTTCCAGCGAAAAGAAAACCACAGCTCCCAGTGGGTAACCAGAGCTCTGGGACTCCAGCAGACAAACCAGTGAGCAACTGCCTCCCAGGTTAAGCAGAAATGCTGTGGTTCAACGTTTGCATTGTGGTACTGAAACACTCAAGTCAGTCATCTAGATTCCCACCCTCGGGGGATCAGTTACATCAAACAGTGGACCTTTGACTTTGCCAGGTGGGTATTTATTCTTGAAAGGATTCATTCAGTAAAGATTCATATGAGTAGCTCTCTTTAGAGTTTGTTTCACACAACTTTTCAGAACTTCTACATATTTAAGAGTGCTCCAGGGTCTGAACATCACTGTCCACAAGACTTGGCACTACCACAGAACAGATTATTTTAAAGATGATAATGTTTCAGCTGGAAGGGACCTGTAACAGTCATCTAGTCCAACTGTATATCATCCATCATCTTTATCCTACAAGAACTTAAATGTTTGACTGACTTTTTGTAGTATTGCTTAATCCACAGAGTTCACAATCACTAAATTAAGGCAAGAACTGAATCCTAGGGATAAAAACTTAAGAACATTGTCCTTGTTTAGAAGGACCTATAACATTTATTTAAGGACACAAAATCTAACTATGGAAGAGCACTTCAAAAAACAAAAGCAGAAAAATAAGCAGGAAAATTAAGAGAGGAAACTGAAGCAATATAATCTAGACCCGGTCTCAAAGCAGTGGAAGCAACTCGGTGCTTATCAACTTCTGGGGATTAGATGTTCAATTTTAGCAGTCCAGTGAGACATTTTCTGAACAATGCACAGCAACATAGCAGAGCAGTTTATTTAAACATTTAAATCTTCAGGATTTTTTTTTTTCCATCTGTATTTTACCAAAACAGAAAAACATCTACGCAACACAGCAGTTCTACCACCAGAGCCGGCAGAGGGTGTTCAATTTGTCTAATGCAATGTAACAACAACTTATATCTAAATCAGTGATAAAAATGTCAAGGAAGCATCACATCCTTGTCTAAATTCTGCAGATGTAAAATCGGGGTGAAGTACAAAGTAACCCAGCATTCTATGTAAATCATGAATACTCAAACATCAGTCAAGCATTTTAAGGGCAGTTCAGCTATCTGGAAGAAATCTGTTTTTAAACTACTGAAGTCATTCAGAAGAAATGCTAATGGAGCATGAATCATCACGAACTGTTAGCTCAATCCCCTTTGGACAAAGATTTTTGTGTGAATTGCCCCTGTATTGTCTTGGCCGAAGGTTCAGAATAAATTTTAGAGCAACACTTTCTGATTATAGGATACTAGTACCTCTTTCACTCTGAGCAGTCAGCATTTAAATTAAAAGGATAACAACTGACAGATGAATAGAAACCCCTGAGTCTCAAAGCCTGCCTGCACACCAAAAAGCATTGTCCAGAAGTTCACTCTAGCAGCACTTTACAAGCAAACCACAGGTTACAAACTCATTGCAGAAAAGCCATTAGTTGGAAAGTAAAGCCAGATAGAACTGATCAACAGGGACAAACTGGAGCAGCACTGGAAAATAAAGGGATGCACAGATCATCATGATGGACAGTTGACATGTATGATGAAGAGTCACTGTCGGGATCTGTAGAGCTTAATTAAGGTGTTTGAAAGAATAAAGCCTACAGATGTTTTAAGAAATTCTGTCATATGAAATACGGGGTTAAGATGGGAAAAAAGTACACAGAAGTGTCTATTTGAAGCTAATGGACCTAGGCATAATTCAACCTACAGCTAAATGGCAATGTGAAAAGTGGAAAGGGAAACAAGGTTCTCTGAATGTGAAGTTAAAATGTCTGTTGTGAAAGAAAGTTGGGAGCCTGACGAGGAATACAAAGAGATGTTAAAAACTGCCAGAGCCACCCGCAGTTCAATCTTTTGGCAGTACTTCCAAATATTACATGAATTTGTTACAAAAATCGGGACATTAAGTTTTGAAATCCTGCCCAGGGAGCAACACAGCAGAGCACACATCTTAGAAGATGCTTTGGAGAAAAAAATCTGCAATGGTTAGAGTCATCTGAAAAGCCTGAGTGAAAGCAACAGAAGAAAACCTGGTAACTGAGGTTATACATGGTCAAATCACAGACAGTTCGCCTGAGAAGGAAGCATGTGATGACATCCCTTGGAGAAAAAGGTAGAAGCAGAGTAACCTGTTTTAGTCATTTTGAGCTTGATCTAATTACAAAGAGATGGATAGTGGGACAGATCAAGATGTTAGTTCAGAAAGAAAACAATTCTGAGAGAGGTATCTAAGGGGTGTTTGCATGAAGGCAATTATGCAAATACATTCACAGAAATTCTTTAAATGTTTCCCAGAGCTGTAATTACAACTCCTTTCCAAGGCAGCTACACCTGCCTAAGACCCACAGTATTTGGAGAAACTGAAAGGATCCGAGTTTTGCATTTCCTTTCCAGACAACTCTCTCCCTCATGTATCTCTGACAACATCATAAATAAAGAAGCAAAGGCATGTTATCCCTAGGTCTTCTGCATAAAATACACTCCCCAGATCTACAGTGCACATTTCAGTAAATGCCAAGCATCCTGCAGACTGCAGTAGACAGTTTCACCTGAAAGGCTACATTTTGCATGAGTTTCAAAAGCTATCCGTTGACCTCCAAGGTTATGTTTTCATATGGATGTCAAAACAGCACAAATACTCTTCACTCAGCAAGTCACTAAAGATTCTCAAGGATGTATTTTCAAGAGCTCAAACCATCTTGATAAGCACAGTGTTGATTATGGTGATCTTTGTTTTCTTACTTCATTTCCTGTAGCCTGAAAGCATTGCACAAAGTCTTGCCTGTAAACCTGAACTCGTTTGGGTTTTAACTTTTGAAGACCTGTGAATATGTTAGGCAAAGCACATAGACCGGAACAGAACATTAGATTGGCTATTTCCAAATACACAGAATGACAGAAAAGGATCTCATTTCTCTACAAAAGCACTAGAAAACCACACATTGTCATCGTAACAAGTCACACGTGCAGAAACTACCAGAAGTCACATCGGTAACATTCTCTGCTAGTATTTATTAGGCTCTAAATTCAAAAAATAAAAATAAACCAAATCACAACATTAACTCTGTTTTAACCCTAATAACACCCATAAATTCCCTTTCTCAGCAGGTATTGTTCCCATCTGAGATGGAAGCATCATTTTCCCCTTTTATTTTCCTCCCCTTTTATCACTGAATGACAACAGGATTACAGAACACAGATCTCTGTGAAAGTATCAAGCAGACAAGCACTCAAACTCCCCAGCCGAAGGAACTATGAAGCATAATTCTAACAGGGTTGGGTTTTGGTTTTATTTTGGAGGGGGACGTGCTTGAGGGGGGCGCTTTTTGGTTGTTTTGGGTTTTTAAAATCCACCCGATGCTTTGGCAAAAAGCATCTGTAGAAATCTGTAGATTTCTGATATTTACATGAATATTCACTATGCAATGCAAAGTTCATGCTAAGAACAAATAAGGCAGCTTAGACATTTTGCAGTTTCTAACCTATTCTAATGAGAAAAGTGGAACTTTAACAGTATCATGATAAAATGTCTTGTCAGAAACATCCATGCCATCAAATTCAGTTTTATTTTCTCTAGAGAAGTCACAGTGAGCTGCTTCATTATGTTGAAATTGTTTTGTCAGCACACTGTTTAAAGAGCAACAGGGCTGTGCTGTACAAAAAATATGTATGTTGCTTACTATAACTTATTAAAAAAGAGAAATCAAATAGCTTACTGATCTTTTCAGAGTGTTCAGTACTATAAATATGTCAAAACTCCTAAAAACTCCATATCAAAGATTTTGAGAGGGTACAAGACATTCAGTTGGATCAAATTACAATGAAGAGCCTTTCAAGCTACTTGTTACAATGTCACTCAATGAGAATCTAATGAAAGCAGTTTTATCTTTCCACAATTATTCAATTGTTACACAAAAATAAATGTAATGGTGTTTAACCCTATTGTAAATTAAATGTGCTCTTTCAATGGCCAAATCCAGCTTTTGCTTTCAAGCAATGTACTTTAGAGTGACCACTGGTCAAGCTCTGATTTCAGCTCTGAATAATTGAGAGGGAAAAAAATGCTCTCTTCACAAACAAAAAATAATCACATTTTTACAGAAATACTGTATTTGATCCTATAAATGTAATTATTGAAACTTAGGTTTGAAATCAACACCCACTGACAAAATCAACATGCCATTTTTCTGAACTAAGCAGGGATTCTCCAATACATCACTCTCAGATTCACTCTGTGTAACATAGTGGAGAAACTGGGCCACCATTTCTTGAGATGATTGATAACATTTAACCCTACCCTATGCAAAGTGATTCTCTGAGCTGAAAAAAACTGCATCCCTTTCCTCTTAGTGCATAAATTCTGTACTACATACGCTTGAACTCAATCAACTCCCTGGCCAACAAAAGAGAACTGGTTCCTGAAGGGCCAGGATTTCCCCCACCTCCCTGCTACATTTCTTAAGTTCAGCTTTTTTAACCTCTTTACTCTGTATAATAATCACAGGGGGCAGTGTCAACAGAGTAACATTACTTGTCACAGCCTCAGTGAGAAGCTGAAGAATCCAGAAAAATTCTGCTAATATCCAAGAGCTGAAGTCCATGCATTTATGAGTCCCCTTGTTAAATAGGAGGCTGGTGGTAACATCTTCCCCACTTACTCTCCTTGCAGTAGGTTCTCAAATAATTGTTTATCAGCTCATACTTACATTACCTATCCTGCAGTCTATAAATAATTAGATCTCAAATGCTTTATAAATGCCAGATACTACATTTTTCCTTCTCAAAGAGCAACCAAGGGTGTAAGAGAGTGATGTGGCTTCTCCAGAGCCACCTAGTCAGTGGTAGACAAAACCAAAATGAGGCCTCCAGAGGTCCAGTGGACTGCTTTACTTGCAACCTTTTTCATACATCAGATACTGCTAAAGTATGTCTGTTTGTTTAGAGGGATTGAAGGAGTCCTCTTGGACTTATGCAATTTTCAGATTAAACGTAGCGTACGAACTAAATGGAATACCTAAAAACATTTTGAACATGTAATATGAAATGGTGGCTTTAAACTCTTACAGATAGAAAAATGGTAGGTGCATTTTTGTCCTCAGTTTGGCACAGATGTCAATAAAGGTATCAGATTTGCAACTCATCAAGGCACAATGATGTACACTCCTCAACATTTCTTGAAAGTATTTCACTTCTTTTCTAATACCGATCAACACCCTTCTTTATTCCTCCTGGTTTTTCCTTGTTTTGAATATTCAGAAGCACATACATCTTTCCATTTCCCTGCACTTACCTTGACCCTCTTCAAATCCGACTGAAAATGCCACTTTAAAGTGTAACCAGGCCAGGTCCTTAGAGCATTCAATGTTCATTCACTGCTTGAATTTAAAACTAGCCTTCTCATTTGCAAATTTTTAATTAAATTAGCACTTTTTCCTTTGGATGCAGAACTTTTAATGAATTAGCTTGGTTAAATCTCCCTCTGTAAAGTCAACAAATCATGAATACAAAATAAAAACCAAAGCAAGATCATAGTTATTTCTTACATGGAAATTTCTAAGTATACAAGTATTTTTCTCCGTCCCAATTCAGAACTCCTTTGTTTTGATGCGTGGTCTAAAATATTCACCTCAAATTCTTCCTAACTTGGGGGTGGCTTTTTTTTTTCTCCTTTGTTTTTTTGGTTGGTTGTTGGTTTCTTGGGCAGAGGGCACGGGGTTGTTTGTTGTTGTTTTTTCAGCTTTTATGTCTGTATCAGAACTTCAAGAGCATGGAAGTTCCACTACATAAGGCAACAACTCTTCAAGAAACTAATCATGTTGGCCACTGTCCAGACTAGACCACTTGCCAACTCCAAGCCTGAAAAGAACTTCAGCTCCTGCAGTGAAATAAAGCCTTTCCCTGAGAACATCTGCAGGGACAGCATGCTTGGGGCAGGTCACTTCTCAGATGTACCAACACGAAGGAACTTGATGGAACAACCTCCAGGTTGAAACAGCTTAGACAGGAACTTTACATAAACCCTTCTAATATTCATAAATTTCACTGCTATTACAAATCTCACTTTGTGCTTTCTCTCCCCAAATAATTGTCACCTGAAGTGACACAAGGGGGTCTAAAATGCACTTACTAATGACGTGGAGCTCTTTGAACTCCTCCTCCTTAAACAGCTTAAAAGAAGCAAGCCTTAGAGCAAGTATGGATTGTGTAAGGCAAATAAGGTCTGAAAGCAGCTGTCAAATGATACCACAGAAACCCAACAGGAAATGGTCTATTTCAGCTACTCCATAGAATTGTTAAAATAATTTCCAGCGAGTCATCTACAGAAATTGCTGTTATATTAGTACGAGTATTGCTGCAGAATATGCTGACTGGAACTAATTACTAAAAAAAACCTAAACAAAACGAAACTCAGATTGCTTTTACTAACTCATTTTAAAGGTTTCCTTTTTCTCATTTCAAATTCCCTTCTTGCATTTATCTTTATTTCTATTGAATACAATGGTGTGAATTATTCAACTGCAGTGCGAAAACAAAAAAAAAATTGGAAAACATTACATTATTTCAGCCTTTCCTCAAAATATTTTGAAACATATGACAGTAAAGCACTATCACCACTTGAGGTGAAAAGTCACCTCACTTCCCTCAACAAACCAACCTGATTTACATTTCTTTATTTTTTTTTTTAATTTTCTGGGGTGGGGCTACAGCTGTGTAAGAAAGTCAGGATCTGACCTACTCTTAACTTCCTCAGAGGGCCAGAGCGGCATTATTTGCTTTCTGCAACTTTCACCTAAGAGATAAAGAAATGACCACTAGGGATCCCAGTCTGATGGCATGTCCTGGAATGATCTGAGATAAGAAGCTCCATTTCTGAGATTATAAGGCAATTTCTACTTAATGGCCAAGGCTAGCTACAGGCAAAGGGTTATCAGCACAACAAAAATCATGAACTGTTCGCAACTGTATTCCCAAGTCAGAAACAGCACCCAGAATTATGAGTGACAAACATTCTTGGGAGTCAAAAGAAACCCAGCATCCTTTGACTCTGTCCCTGTTCTTATACCTTCTGTTCTGGAAAAAAAAAAAAAAAAAACAACATAATAGGAAAAAAATAATGCATATTTAAATGCAAATAAGTATGCAAAGGATGGAGCTGCCCTTTCTTTTCATGAAGGGTCTACGGACAAGTACCTGTGTCACAGATAACAGCATTTTAACTTACTGCTAGCCAATACATCTGCCAGCATACTCTGGCAACCTGCCACATCCTAAAGCTGCATGTGCATACATCCACCTCAAGAATAGGTCCTGAAAAGAACACCTAGGTTCTGCTAAGAAAATTGGCATATGCAGGCTCACTCTTCCTGGAGTTTAGCTCAAGCTGATTTAGAGCCACCTGGATTTCCTGTCAGATCCCTCAATGATGAGAATTGCCAAATTAAGCTCTTCCCTTCAATTGCCACAAGAGTGTCTCATTTCATCTCCAGCCTTGATTGCCCCTTAACGTACACCACAGAAATACTTGCTATGCACATCAAGCAGGAAGATGAAAGAGTGTAAATCATAGATCCAGGGTGATTATCCCCAAATCAGACTGCTGAGAAATGAAGCATAATATCAGTTAAAGTGTCACTAAAACAGAGTTATGACTATAGTCAGGTAAAATACTTGATAATTGCTTATTATTTTCAGTGTTTGGAAAACAATTTCCTGGCCAGATGTTTTCACATTGGATTAGATGTTTCACTCCCTGTCAAGTGTTGTACATTTTCTCTGGTTTATGATTCAAGGTGTTAATCATATTCAGTCTTTCAAGATGATTACCTGGTAACATTAACATACAAATGTACAGTGATTATCTCTGCTTTTCCAAATTCTTTGCATTTTGCACGAGGAAAAAAAAATAATAAAAGAAATAAATCAGTCTCCTTCAACTTGCATGATGCCTATTTCAGAAATGAAATTACTATGAATTCAGAGGCTATGAAAATTAAATATTAATCAACATCAAAGTACAGAAAACTTTCACCTAAGCTTGAAAGTAGCAACACTGACTTAAGTGTCTGACAGTGGACCAGAGTTTATAGGCATAACTACCTCATAAAACACACATTCCTTACCTGTAGTCTCTACTGTTTTCAGATCATATTGATAAGACCTACTGAGAGCTGAGAATCTACAGCTATTTCTGAGGAATATACAGCAATCTATAGTGTATGACCATAAAAAAATTAGGAAGCTGTTTCAGAATGGACAGGAAATTACTACCAAATCTCCAGCCTTCTATTTTGAAACAGTAAAAATTATTATGTAGTAAAATTGGTCAAGTTCAACATCACCTAAAAAAAAAAAACAAAACAAACCACCCTTGTTTTAGTTCTTAATAAGCTCATTAAATATACTTTACACGTATATAGTACATGGTCCTGTAAGTCTGAGATATCCAAACAGCCTGTCACAGGTATTCAGAGGGACAGAGTAAAACTTACGTTCATTCTCAGCAGGAATCAGTAGTGGACAGAATCTAGGCAGGAATATCTGATCTGTATTTACACACACACACCCCCCTCTTGCTAGAAATAACGTGGCCTAATGCCTTGGCTAATTCCTGGTGCTATGCTCTGTCCATTACCATTGCTTCTATTTTTATGTTGGGCCTTTCATCTTACAGCATCAAGGTTGGATGATTTAAAAAAATAAAATAAAGTAAATCTGATTATTCTTTCCATCACTTCATTTTTATTTCTTCATTCTTTGCTCTCATAGCTGATACTCCCACAGTCCTTTGACTCCCCCACAGTTCTGGCACTGAAAGATATTCTTTTCAAAGAATATAGAAGAAAAAGCTAAAAGGAAACATCAATGCATTCACATTTCCTTTGTTTTCTGTCACTAAATTCATACATATTTGTACTGCTGACCAACAAACAGCTTCTCTTATCAGGCAGGAGCCAGGATCACCTATTTCAGACTTGGGTAAATATTATCAAAACACCTGTATTCATAAAGAGACCTGATAAATCATCAAAAGCAGCAACTGAAGGGAAAGGTTTCTCTAGATTCATAAGGGGCAGGGGGAGAAGAAAATTTTATTTTCTACCAATTTAATTATAAATTAGTTTCAGCATTTTGCCAGTTATTTCACTATGATGAAAGTGCATATACACTTTCTCATTTTTAGTGGCTAATACATATAGTTTGTTTCTTCACACTGAGCATTATCTTTCTTTGCAAGCAATGCCAAGTTGATTGCTAAGCTAGACTTCAAGCTCCAATGTCACTGATGACTCCAGCAATTTCATAGTCAGGTGCCAACAGAATCATCCTCATTCTTCAAAGCAAACCTGTGCCCAAGTCACTATTCTGTTCCCCAGTTCCAGGGTGGTTCTGAGAAATGCTAAGGGTAAATTCCTGGCACTCCTGAACGTTTGCTATTAATTTGCATGAAAACAAGGTTTCACTTCAAATTTTGCACCTCACTGCTCCATTAAACATTAAAATGTGCTAATGGAAGAAATCCCAAAGATAGTAAAAAGCCAAAGGAATAAAACTTCTTTTTGCTTCTCACTTAAATAAAATGGATGAGATGTCACTGGGGTGAGGGCTGAGACCTGGGCAGAGGATCTGTATTTAAAAGATCCTGTGATAATAGTCTAATTTCTTCAAGCAAATGCTTATAAAACACTTCTGCATTTAATATTAATTTTACTTTGCTCTACATTCAGTCTCTACATCCTCTATACAGACTTTATTTAGTTTAGTTAAATAAAATCTATGTAGAAGTAACACCGAGTTTTACCCTCTCTGATTCACCAAAATTTCTCCACTATTACAATAAACTTGCCCATTTCTGAAGTCTTATCAGTGCACAGCATATTCCTTCCTCTACATAGGGGCTTTTAAACTTTATTGGCTACTAGTGTGGTCTACTGATTTATAATCTTAAAAGACTGCATTTTCAAGGGAAGATACAAACTTTTGTTTGGATATAACACCTATAGACTGAAAAGTGCTTTAAGGGCACAAGCCCCCATTAGTACTTTTCACAAAACATTTTCCTGTCCCTAGGTAAGATATTGCAAGTGAATTGGTGTCAAAGCAGAAGACTGAAAGATACCTTTTATTTGAAAGATGATTCCAAAGAACCCCTGGCCTAGTATATATTTCTCATTCTCTACAGCTCATATTCTAAACTATGCATTTTTTTATTGTGTATGACTTTTCTTTACTTGCCAAAGTGATATCATGGAATGAAACTTCAAGAAAATCACCTTTAATGAGCTCCACTTTAAAGGAATAAATATTTTAGCACAGACTTTGAGTCGAGTTTCAGGCTCATTAATCTATGTTTACACTTGTTATTCAAGATATTATTCTGTTAAAACTTTACTGATTATTTAGGAAAAAAATAAGCAAATTGAGGGATGGAAAATTAACTATCATTCAACATCAGCTAAGAAAAAAATCCCAACAAATGTAACAGTTTGAGAAGTAATTAATGTATGTCTTTTTATTGTAGGACTACATGATTAATGAGTTGTTGTAGTCTTGAGACATTCATTGACATGTTTCTGTAAGCTTGTTCAGATAATAAGCCTTAAGGAGATGAATGAAGCATGTCCTGCCAGATCAGCTGCAATGATTTCCTTCTAGTGTAACTGGGGGACATGAAGGATCTCAGCTATTCTAAAAAAAAAAGTAAAAGAAAACATGGTCTTCTCATTAATCAAATCCTGCCTGACGCGGAGAGTGCCATTATGAAGAAGAGAAACACATGATACTAACCCACACATGGGATCAAATAATCTGGATCTACCCTGGTGAAGGAAAGATGTATGCAAGACATAACCAGCCTGCAGAGAACTGGTCCCCAGAGCACTTGGTGCTGTAACCTTCACACCACAAATAAATGCACAGAAAGCAAAGGAAACCTTGCCTTAGCCTGAATCATCATTTTCTATGACCTTTGTGAACAGGACTTCTGTTAGGACACAACATACCCCAACCAATCATTGTCCTTTCATGTGGCCTTACCTAGGAAGGCATGGCTGCAAACAGGACATCTTGGCATCGCTGCTCAAGAACTTCATTTAAAAAGCATTTATTCTGATAGGTAAGTTTTATCTTGCAAAGCTTGATCAGCTAGTTACTCCCAGGAGGTTTTTCTACAGAAAAAGACAAAGTCTAAACTTCACAAGAAAGTATTTTTAAAAATATATATTCTGCTGTGAACAGAGTACTTTAAAAGCATCTTTGTCTGATGGGGGCAGGGGGGTGTGTGTGCACATGTTGCACGTATTTTGTTGTTGTTAATACCTGAAGTGATAAGGAGAGGACAGGGAAATCACTATTCATTTTTAAGCTAAGTGGCAGGGATAAGCTTTACCAGAAATATTTTTGCAGTATGGTAAACAGGTATGGTTTAGTACATAATTTATTACAGTGCAAGGAAATGCACATCTAAGTTTACTGCAAGAATTAAGTTCAGTATTATTGGATAATTAATGTGACATTGACAGAGTAGCTTATTGTATGCGTGTATGCATACATTACTTAGTAAAAATGAAATATATTTGTCCTCTCCTGATAACCAGCAGTGCAGAAGTCACAGAAGTGATTTGTATAATTCTGCAAACTAGAAGTTAATGACTGACAGCATTAAATCAGGTAATTTCTAGCTCCCAGTATCAATGCAATTTTTCTGAACTGGCTATGACCCCTGTCAGGGGTTAACCATAGTAGGCAGCTAAGCCCTACACAGCTGCTCACTCACTCCCCACTACCCAGCAGGAGGGGGCAGAAAATCATGAGGCCTTAAGTGAGAAAATTCTTAGGTTGCAATAAAGACAGACAGTTTAGTAAGTAAAAAAGATGAAAAAATCCACAGAAAAAATGATGCACAAAGCATTCGCTCCCCACTAGCTAACTGCTGCCCAGCTAGTCCCCGAAAAAGAGTAAACCCTGGCAAGCTCTCCAGCCCGTTTTACTGCTGAACATGACGTGATAGTGAACATCCCTCTAGCCAGCTTGGGTCAGCTCACCTGGCTGTGGAAGATAAAATCTCATTTTAGTATTCTGCAAGACAGTAACTCAATATTTCTGACATCATTTGTTTGCTTGGGTGGGGTTGTTTTTTGTTTTGGTTGGTTGTTGTTAAAAACAAAACAAAACAAAACCCCACAACACTCCATCGCAAGAAAGTACATAAAACCACTGCTTGCTTTCTGTAATTTACAGAAGATTTTTTTCAGTAGATTGCCTTTCAGCATCAATTTCTTTACCAGCCCGAAGAAGTAGGGAGGTGGTGGAATCTTACGGAGTTTAAGAAGAAAAAAAAAAAAGGAAAAAAAAAAAAAAAAGGCCAAAACATTTTCTAGGGAACAGACCAGGCTGCATCAGTTTAAGAGGGTAAAAGAAAGTACATCTGTGTGAGAAGAGACTGTCAGAACACTGTGTCGGTCACTCCTTAGAGGAGGGTTAATCAGGAGGGTGGCTCTACAGCTTAGCCACAGAATCACTTGTCAGTCATTACAGGTGCTCTACATGCAAGTGCCATGTGTTAGACCATTAGGATGAGAACAAATGAAGGGTGGAGAGTATCAGTGACCTACTAAAACAAGCTGCCTGAAAGGGCCATGTGTTGTTTTGCTCTGAGCAAGGTCATATAAAGTCTGTTCGTAAGAAAGCAAAAGTTTCTTGTGGCTGCTGTGCTCTACTCATTTTCAGCGCAGTTGCACACAAACATGAGCCATCCAGGAGGCATACTTTTTTTTTTAACAGCCCTCAGTATAACCTTTTTTACAGAGCTAAGTTTATCACATGTTGTACTTTCTTAAACTAACATAATAAAACCACTGAAACCTCAAGTTTTGTTTCTGGTCCCATGTGCCCGAGCACAGGAAACCCAGGGTTTGGAGCCAAACAGGAAGCAGTGCTTTGTACAACACAAGGAGTTGCTCGGCTTCACACACCCCTGTGCCGTGGATAATTAAGTAGCTGGCAGTAATTGAAAATATCCCTGCTTCTTTCACAGTAAGTACCTTGTATTACTGGTTGATGTATTGTAGCTACTGACACATGACAGAATAATTTGTCTTTTATTCAACTCCAACACTGAATTATTGGAAGTTGGAGTTGTCTGTGGCCTAGAGGGAGACATTGTGCCGGAGTTTCATTCGCCGTTATTGAAGGCAAGAGGTTTATAAAAGCTAATGAAATACAGCTAACAAAGAGCCTGTAGAAGGTCTGAATCTCAGAAGCAGTAGCATACAGATGTCTACTGTTATCACACAGGACAGCAAAAAAGCATCAGTCTTTCCGAGCTATGATACCATAAAAAATATTTAATATTTTCATTGGAACTGCTACTTTTCTATTATATGACTAACTGCAATAGCTGTTAAATTTCCACGTAAAACATAAAAAGGAAATTTTACAGCTAAGTCACACATAGTAATCTTACAGAACAGAGACACTGAAGAAACAGCACAAAGTTATTCAATATTTCATGCCTTAAGATTGTCTCAAGCAGTCCACAGCTATGATTAGCACACTTCCAAAGCTTCACTAAAGACTTGCCTGGCACCATCCAGTTGTTAGGGAGATGGCCTTTACCTAATGAGCCTGTTCATATGGACTGTGACTACTAAAAGTGCAAAGCATTTCTAAAACAACTTTTTCACAAGAAAAAATGAAATCCTATGTGAGGCAGAGCAACTCAAATAAGATAAAAAGCAATTTGACAGGAAAAAAAATTATCATTATTTTAGAGCTTTGTAACAGTTCAGCCATCACCAAAGGACTTAAAACTTGTTTACATGGCTTGATTGTGGGGGTTTAAAATAACTTTCACTATTACTTTGAGAGAAATCATGATGCTATTTGCTTTATCAAAAGAGATTAAAATGTCAAGAGAAGCATCAAGTTTTCTAAGATACACTACTTACTGATAATGGCTAAATAACTTCCCCTCATTACTAAGGAAAATGATTCTGTAGCAAAATATTCATAGTTATCTACATAAGCAAGTCTGATAACTCTTTTTTCAAAGCAGCAACATTTTCCACCAGTATAACATTAGAAGTGTGAACAATTCCTTTCCTCACTTTTAAATGAAACAAAGGAAAAAACATTGACCTGGAATGTCTCTTATTACAACAGCTCCTTTAGCTTTATCATAAACCTCCAGAGTTACTAGTGCTCTAGACCCAAATTATACAGTACACTGCAACCAGTGTTATTCTGTCTGCTGAAATGGTTTCTGAGCTGGGCACAGAAAAATCGGGGGCTCCAAAATAGCTTTTTTTCAATTACTTTCCTATAGAAACTTAGAAGTCCATCTCTGTAACACTGAAGCTGCTGCTTGCACAACTGAACAGTGACTGAAGCTGTTGGGGATGATCCTTTCCTACAGTGTATAACACTAAACAACTTTTTTTCTTCACCTGAAATCTGTAAGTCTTCCCCATGCTCGTGCTTTTCCTACACTTAAAGCAGACCTGTTGCTAGAACACCCCCAAATCCCTTTTTGTCTCCATCGTCTGCAGACAGGGCAGCTTGTTTTCTACCACACAGGGAAAATGCATGTCATAGTAACTTTTGTCCAGCTTTCCTGGTGATCTCAGTGAAAGATATAAATGAATAAATAAAAAAAGCATGGAAAATACAGGGGACAGGTTCAAGTAGAGAAGATAAGTATCCCTGACAGGATGCTAAAGTGGAGAAGAATAACTGTTAGAAAGAGCTAACAGAAGGTAAGAGGAAGGGAGAGTGTGCATGTCATAGGGAGGGGAAGGAAGTGGCTGAACAGCACTGCAGGTAAAGGCTTCCTGTTGCTTTTGATTTCTGTTCAGTTACGAGCAAAGCTT
Organism: Chloroceryle amazona; assembly: GCA_027560015.1. Lineage (NCBI taxonomy): Eukaryota > Metazoa > Chordata > Aves > Coraciiformes > Cerylidae > Chloroceryle > Chloroceryle amazona. The sequence goes on from JANHFX010002270.1 coordinate 113,810, forward strand.
TTCTACAGTTAAAAACCGAGATCGTTTAAACTAGTAAAGTCCTACACCCCTAACCCCCTTCATCCTTTGGTGACCTCTTAATTGTATTGCAGTCAGGTACTACTGTAACAGCATCATGCAGTCGAAAAACCTAGAATCTAATTCTCTGACTTTGTTACCAATTCCAAAAGTTTGATACTTCCAGATACAATGATGGGTCTGGTTTGGTCTTCAGTTTTTCTTCAGCATTAATAGCAGCAAAATATCAAGCATTATGGGTTTTAGCTTGGAGGCTACCTTTAAAAAAAAATCAGAGGCTGTTCCTCACCTGATAACATTAGGCCTTAAGTCAGGATGAAAATTTTCATTGCAAAGAAATTCCAGGGCAAAAGCTTTATATAATTTGCATGACTTGCAACTAGTTAACAGTACATTAAGAGCAACTAGAAGTGAAAAATCATTCTATTGAAAACTGACTTGACTTAGGAGCAAATAAAATCTGAAGCTACTCGTTCCGCTGTTGAAATGTAATCTTCTTCCCTCCAAGTAAAATAGAATTCTTTTTTTTTTTTCCCAGAATAGGCAGGACTGGACCCTTGCAATCATAGTAACTATCACCAAGCGTTAACAGTGTATATTAAGTACTAACAACACTGTAAAAAACAGTTTTGTCAGTATGACAGTTTATAAAAGACTAAATGCTATAGAAATCAATGAGAAGTTTAACAGATAAACAAGCAAGTCTGAATTCAAATTCAGACGCTTAAAACCTGGTAAGTGGGCATTTGTGAAGTAGAAGTAATTTCCAAACAGCAGAAAAAACAGTTCAGGTGCTTCTAACACATGCCCACTATTGGGTCTTTAGCCATATGTTTAAAGAATTGCACTGATTGACTTCAGAGAGAAAACAGCTTTTCAGTTCTTCTGAATATTACATACAAAAAATGTGATCTAAACCTAAGTTTGTATACATGTCATCAAGCAGACACTAGCCACTGATCCAACAGTAGTTTCTCAGCCTTGCACAAGGAGTAAATTCCATCCCGTGTTCCTCATTCCATCTCATACTAAATGTTATGCTGATGTTTAACTGTGGACATCAATAGCAAAAGCAGAACAAACCTTAAAGGCAAATTAGCAAAACAGGCCATAACACCACCACCCCCCCCAAACAAACAAATGATGTTTTTATTTGATAACCCTGGACTTTGGGCTGCCAAGGAGCTTGCCCATTTCCACCTCTTCCCCTCCCCTTGTAGGGTGCTGTTTACTTCCAAGAGAAATGTTGCATTGCACAATGATGGAAGCACAAGTGTTTCAGCTGGAGCGCTTGCACTTGCTATCTGTGGCTAATACTGACTGACACTTCTCAGTGCTCACCGTTGATGATAGTTTTGCAAAAGCTAAACTGATTGGAGCGTAATAGTCCATGCTCGACAAGTGCCTCAGGCCAGCATTTCAGCTGGAAGTTCCAGCTAGAACAGCCTGTCATTTTCAAGAAAGATTGTATTTTTCTCTTCACTTTCTTGCCTTTTCTCTCCCACCTTAAAAGACTTTGTTTTGTCCATACAGAAATATAGCTATTTTTACTCAGCTATTATCAGATTTCCATACACATGCACAAGGGACTGCAGTCTGATGGTGGGTGATAGCACAGGTCACCGAGCTACAGATTAAACTAGTTTTTATGTCTACAGGCATTCATCTAAATTCAGAAAAGCCAAGAGATTTTTTTGGTTTGTTTCATTAGAAGCTTTAAATCTGATGCCACTGGAGGATTAAGCTTTTTTAAGAAATTCACATGCACTGGACATATGACATCTCAAGGTTAATCAATGTTACATGTAATTGATTCTTCCAGGGAAAAGAGGGAGGCTCTTACAGAGGTAAAAAAAAAAATTAAAAATCACATATGATCCACGTCATCGGGCAAAGTTGCATTTGAGTTGCACAGATAACAGGGTAGTTGCTACTTCCCAGCTAGACATGATTGTCAATGTCTCGAAGTATTACAAACAGTTCAACATCTGTGCAACTGACTTGATGAGTCCTGAAAAAAATTCAACATGGGGAATGCAGTCTAAGTAATGCTGCAAAGCAATGGATCTTCACAGCTCACTGCTCTTCTCTCTTGCTGCTTCTTTCTCCCTTTACTTCCCTTACCCTTTCCCTGCCCTCACACCTCCACTCCTTTCTCTCTCTCACATTGTATCAAAATACAGGAAAAGCCACGCTGTTAATTCTTGTCTGGGAATAGGGTGACTCAATATACAGCCTGAGGGCCTCTCTTCCCTCTTCTGGAAACCGTGTTTTTCAAAGCAGAGGGACTTAAGACAAAGGACAGGATCAATTTGAAACCAAACCATCTTTTGCTACATGTGACTGAAGTTTGACAAGGTAGAACATAGCTCAGGGTATAATAAAGTACAAAATGCTTCCCCCTGCCCAGGTAGGCAGGTGGCTCATGTTTTAACTTAAAACTTTAAGTTAGAGCCAGAGAATGTTCAGTCTAGCTGAGTAACTGAGCATAAATTTGAATATTAGAATAAACTATTTCCAGTTTCATTAGAAATTCCACATGCTTGTTGCTTACTGTGGAATGGATTTTTCTGGTTCATGCTGAAGTTTGGGAATAGCAAGAATAAGAAGATAAAAACCAAACAGATCAGAGCTACCTAAAAAGAAAACAATTAAAATAAAAAATAAACCAACAAACAAACAAACCCAAACAGGAAGTAATTTGGTGTTTGGAACAATTTTTTATTTGCTGTTGCTGTATTTGCAAAATAATTAATAAAAAAGTATTTATTAGGGAAACTGTAATGTAAATGAAGAGCTCCTAGCGCAGTTTGCAACAGCTGAGGTTGCAGACAGAGTAAGTGATCTCGTCAGAATTTGCTTTCTCAAAGTAAAACAACTGAAACAGACCCTACCAACAAAAAAAACCTTCAACAAGCATGCATGGAAACAAAGATTTTGGAAGAAATGGAAGCTTCTACCAGCTCTCACCATTAGGACTGCAAAGTAACCCACATACATTTGCAGAAAATTCATGAAGAAAACTGTTTTTTAAATTTTTCTTTAAGTGCTATACCTAGTTTAATTGAGAACCAGTTTTCTACACCATAATGGACATTAAATTTTCAGTTACTACAGCTTTTAGACAGCGTGTCACCAGAGAGTACTCTCACGACAGACGTTCTGTATGGCACTGTGTGCACCTATTTCGCATATTAAGCCATTGAAAAAACACCCACGCTCGAGTTTCTAGTCAAACTCACAAGCTGGCAATGAAGTCTATCTCCCCACACAATAGAAGGAATTGTAATTTTCTGTTCCACTGGGGCACTAAAGGAAAACCTTTACATTCAACCTTATTTAATGATCAAAGTCATATGATACAGCTTTCTTTGCTATGGGTACTGTTTAGGCAATGTGGTCAAAGAGCTGTCAGTTCCCATCAGCAGTGTATTTCCTTTCCAGAGAGAAACAGCCTGCTGCAGCCTACAAGAACCATCTCCTCTCCCCAGAAGAAGGGGTGAGGGGAAGGATCAGAAGGAGACAGAAATGTTTCTTATAGCAGCTTTCCCAGGCAGGGATTTGGAATATTTTATCACTACCCATAATTGGTTCAGTTCAGTCAATACTTTATATTCTGGCTCTCAAAACTGTGTCCAAAAGGGAGAAATATGTTTTCTTTAGATAAAGATTCATTTTCCTATATCAAACCCGAGGCCTCGTCCCAACTGCGTGTAGATCTGAGACTGAACACAAGGTGGGGTTTGTAATAGGATCTGATCATGGGGAAACCACGCTGCTTTCAGTGAGACCTTTAAATATGAGAGGCTGCGAGTCCGAGCAGGCCAAATCTTAAAGAGTCCCCCCCAACATCTTTTGAACTGATTTACAAGTCTGACTTGAAAATTTCCCACCATCTATTTACAAAGGAGGTGGTAAGCCTTTATGGGATGTGAAATGGCATTAAAATTCCCAGGGCTGAAACACTTCAAGGCTCTAAGTTAGTGGTTTGTTGACATAAAAGGAAGTTTCTTGTACTAAAAGCTTGCTGTAGATTTTCTCATTAATTCCTCCTGCCCCAGTACACACCAGTGACTTCTCCTGCACAGTTACGCTGTACTTTAAACACTGCAACATCAACTTTGTTTGGAAAGAAAAATATTTTCACAACCATCATACAAAATACTATGTCTTCCTTACTACCAACACCCAAATCTAATTATTTCTATGCTCAGGGAGGCTACTTGGCACTTCGTTTTTCCTCACTGTTTGTAGCTATGGCATGTGACCTTATTCTTATCGCATTGGCTTGATCCAAAGTAAAGAAAAAAGCATTCCTAAGCAGACATGTGTATGCTAGTTCACAGAAAACACAAATATTGCTGTAAAAAACTTACAAACGTTGACTTTAATTAAAGATAGGTATGTACCTAAGAGAAAGGGACAGGCACAAAGTAGACACTGTGTTACTCAGTCGAGACATAAGCAAGTTAGTGGTAAAATAAACATGCATTTTACACAAAAATAATTTAGAAGTCAGCTGCATTTCAGCTCTTGCCTTCACAACATTCCAAGATTAAAACTGAAGATGCCAGACCCCAACTAGGGTAGATGACATAGTACTGTAGACACCAAGTAAAATAAAACCAAAAGATGAGGCAAAGGGAAAAACAACTAGACTGCTCAAAGCTGCAATGTCATGTCATTGTCTTGATAGATTGGATACCTCACACATGGATAGGTACATTTCTGACATAACCACATGCTAGAGAGATATGCCAGAGTGAGAAAAGAGGAGCCCACAGCTTCAGCATATAAACCAAAACCCCTGCTTTGTCCCACAGCGAAGGTGACAGCACCACAGAGGGGTGAGACCGTAACAACACAGACATCCCCAAGAGACCCTGACTCACTGTCCCCACAGCCCAGACTGCCTGGTAATTCTGAAAGTCCCTGCACTGCAGTACCAGCATCACAGTCCACTGGAGAGGCTCCAGTGCCCAGAGCAGAGAGTGGCCATCACACCTCTTTCACGAACATTAACCAAACTCATCTGCTAGGCCAACAAAACACACCTCCCTTCAGCATCGTGAAAGCTCCTGCTCATCTTCATCTCTCCTCTAATCAACTCCCACAACAGTTCCCCTAAGAAAAGTGTTCTACCTCCCCCCTATCCTTTTTGGAAGGGCTGCTTCGAATTGCTTGATCTCCAACAATTGAGGCGGGTAATGATCAGACTTCTCAGCACCCTGCAGCCCCTCCTTGTTATGGAGAGGGGAGAACATTACGAATACATTATTTGTATTTCAAACTATACCTTAAGGCTCTCTACTT
>JANHFX010002270.1:119240-141935 GCA_027560015.1 Chloroceryle amazona
TGAATGGACAGGAGTGCGGCCCACTGACCTGTAAGAAATGTTACAGAACTAAAAAGGTCAATGACGTACTAAGAGAATCCGTTGTCAATCCCGAGCTTCTGAAATCTAGGCATTTCATTGTTGGTCATACCAACCTTAAGTCTTGAATTTGTCAGAATATGGTACATACTCGGGTAGCTGCTCTGTCACCTACATCCCAAACACCACCCCCATCATCATGGCCTTGGGCAAAGACACTGAACTGAGCAGAACTTGAGAACCAGACCTGTTATGACAAAACTCCAGAATAAATCGCTGTCAGCTCCTGGTATCTCAAGCTAAAGGAATGGGTTTAGCCTGAAAGGTGCTCCAGGCCAGTCTAGAGTTTCCCTTTCCTTTTGACAATGGGCATTGTTTTTCTGTAACTTCCCTTGTATGTTGGGTATTTATGAATTTGCCCCATGTGGCATACAAATTTCCTTCAAGCTTTCTGTCTCTGTGAATTATCTGGTGTGCTGGGCACATTCATACTGTCTGAGTCTGTGAGATCTTAATTTTGCGTCATAGGCAACATCAGCATCGAAACTGTTTCAGCTTTATAATAAAGTCCTGCTATATATTTAAAATCATATTTCCTAGATAATGGTATCATTAGTGATAATCGGTGTAAATAAAGAGCAGGTTTTGTTGCCAGTGTCCCTTGTACATGACTTTAATCTTAACTCATAAATAAGAGTCAGAAAAAGTGGACTTCTTGCCTTATTTAATTCCCCAAGTGACTACTTTATTGTTTAATTACATTTCTATAATTGCAGAACCTGAGAAAAGACTTTAAGATTTAGTCCATTTGACTGGAGTTTGTGCTCTTAAATTAAGATTACTGCCTTGTTAAATATATTCTGTAGTCCTGTGGCCGGTAACTGACTATTAATCTCTTTGACATTATAATTACTCCTGTCATTTAGTGTACAGCTTACACTTTGAACAGAGCACCGCAGAACGATACCTGCTCAGAGACCTTTTTGCTACCCAAGTATATAGTTTAGAATGTCTGAAATATTACTGATATAGGAACCAGTAATTAAGTTCTGACAGTATACATACTGGAAGCCATTGTATTCTATCCAGCAGCGGCAGCAGCAAACTATGCCGAGCTGTAAGTCTGTGGCACCGCAGAACCACAAACCACTTGTGTGTTCCTGAAGGCACTGAAGGTTTAGTATCAAGCAGCTTGATAAGATTGGCTCTTTCCACAGGCTTGTCTCAGTCAAATCATGCATCACACCTTAGGTGGCTTTCAGCACATAGCCTTTTTAACAATACCCCTTTACCTTCATTTTCAACCAGTTTGTGAAAAACGGCATAGAAATGCTCAGGGTTTTAATTTCCTTCCAGTGTTTATCAATAAGGAGAATGCAGCCACGCTGCTGCTGAACTCAGCACAACTGAGATTGAGTTTTCCCCCTTACACTGACTGATAAATGGTGTCAAGGTGGTAAATAGGACACACGACATAAACTGACTCCCTTTTGCACATCTAGAAACCTGGGGGCATCATCTGCATAACAGATGCTTATAAATATTAGAGGACGTCGTCTCTGTTAAGAGTATCACACTAAGTGGCATTTCTGCTGCTGAAAAGATGATGCTTTTAATTTCTTTACTGATGTTTTGCTCAGAGGCTTCCCATTCTGTGTCCTATGTCCTTTGCTATTCACCAATACTTTGGTCTATGAATGAACCTTAAGATCCTGGAGGATATAGATTGGTCCCACAGGTCTTCCTCTCTTCTATTTTGCTACTTTTCTAAGGGGATCATCTCTTCTGGAGTCTTGAGTCCAGGCAGGCACAAGAAACTTCAAGGAATTCCAAAGCAGAAGCACTAAAATCCTCAAAAAAATTCACTTGAGAAATTGCATAACATACTACCACTTAAAAGAAGATAAAGGAGGGAAGAAAAGGGATGATGATCCTTTTCCTTGGATGGCCTGAATAGTAGAGGTCCATTTTTCTCAAAGGGAAAAGGGGTTTCAGGAGAAACAGCCTTTTTTAAGGTTTTGCCTCCTAACTCCATAGGAGTTCTCAGTTTCACAGAACTACTACTAGTTTTATTGTAAAAAAGAAGTTTAAGATCCATCATTCTATGTCTCTGAGCCTTGTATCCTTGTGCCAGGTTCTGACAAAACAAAAGAAGGAAAATATTGTTGTATTTCAGAGTTTTCTCATTAAACATAATTATGAGATAGCAGACTCTGAACTTGAGCTACAGAGGAAGCAGAAATGTCTTCAACAACACCCACTGCAGCAATTTCGCTCCACGGGTATTAATGTAGACACCAGGAAAAAATGTTTAAAAGTTCAGAACTGATTTTTTCTTGCCAAAAGAAGTAATTCAGCTGCAAGAGCAATTCATCACATTTGCAAAACTGGATCCTGGTCTCTGCAGAGCAAAAACGTTACCAATGCACTCTTCAGCTGACAGGATGCGCTTCACTTCTTTAAATATGAACTCCAGCCATTCCCTATTGAGGAGGTACCTGGCCTGCCTGGCACAAAAACATACTAACCAGCTGTAATGCCAGGCATCTTCATCTTCATGCAAACTGCTAATATTACTTTAGGCACGCATGGTGAGCAAATGTGTAAGTGTATTAGTTCCTTTGCAGTCTTCTTCTGATAGATACGGCAGCTGTGCAATTTGATTTGAATTGATTTTGCTGCTAACTCTGGTGACCTCCAATGAAAAAATTGTTGCGTTCACCACAAAGTGATTTATGATGGCAGGACTCTCTATTTCCAATGCATTAGTCAGAAATCCACTATCTTACTTCATTAAAACAACAAATATAATCAATTCTTATCTGATTTACAGTTGGGTTTTTTTATGCAGGGAAAAAAGATTCTACCTTTATGCCAAAAGGAGTTAAAATGTACTGTGAAATGTCTCCCTGCCCCAGTGTGTAAATGCCGCTAATCAAAATCAGAGTCCGCATTCAAGATCTTGCCTCTGCTCAAACTCCGGGCTGCACATTATGAGAGTTAAACGCAGTACTTTGGCACTTACAGCTAAACATGCATGTGCACGTTGCAATAATAAATGGTGCTGAGCATTAATGCTGTGCCTTTCTGTAGCTAAACAGCCACCTTGTTTAATATCAATGGAAAACTGAAGGCATAGCTTCAATATGAGCATCGTACAAATGACATTAGGAGACAGAGTCTTTCCTAGCAATACATTAGTAATGCGCCTCTTATTTCAAAACATCCTGAAGCACTTTACTATCCGCCTGCATGTGCTTGTGCATGCTGATATGCACATGTTAACAATATTATCACTTCAATCATATCTGAATTGCAGATACAGAACTTGCTTCCGATACGTACGGAGACAGAGAATAACACATATTCAGATGTAATGCTTTTTTTTAAATACAAGAATAGATGTGCTACAGGATGTGTGGCTCCTTATTACAATGCAGAGTCAATAAAAAGAGCTCTCATCCAGCTACTGTGTGAGCCATCGATAATCCTGCCAGAACCACTAAACACTACTTTGCCTGTAGTGTCGCTCTGGCCCATTTCTTTGGGTACAATTTTGGAACTAGAACTTGGGGGGATGTGGGAGGGGGGAATTTGGTCATCTTTTCAACACTGATGGTAGCCACTTGTGTTTTAAAGCATGAGATCAATGAAGGTTTTCAAAACATAAATTGGAAAATAAAAATAATAGTACGTTTTCTGTGCACAAGTGATTTACTTCTTGAGACAGCGTAAAGAGGTGAGAAGGAGAGGGATAGTTCCCTAATGTGTCCTCTTTCTTTGTCAGCTATGCTTTACAAAGAAATGAGTGAAATCATTTCAGCCCTCTGGAGATGACCTCCAGGTTCATGGATGGAAGGGGGCATTTTCCTGAGGAGTAGCTTCAACATGACAAAGCTCACCATCTCCTGTACTTCAGATAGCTCTCAGTAACTGTGCACTGGCCAGTCTTCCTTCAGGGGACTTCTTCAGTATGTTGGTTGTGTTGAATTCCTTTAGCCAGCCAGCCAAATACCACATTACTGCACTACTTAGCTCACTTGCATCTCTCTCTGAGTTACACTGCACAGGCACATCTTCTCTGTAACCTTGCCCTGTCTAGAAAGCCTAGACAACCTGCACAGGCTCTGCATGCTAATGCAAGGGGCCTGCAACCCATACAGAAGGCATTGTAGAGTCGAAGTCCTTTTTAGGATTCAATGCAAAGATGAATGATTAATAGCAAATCCAAGCCATGCTCCAGATTCTGCTGACACACCTACACTCCTGTATACTGAGCATAGCCCTAATGCATGACAGGGTCTTACCCACTGCTGCGAGGGGTCTACACTTCTGTAATGTTAGCTGCAGTTATGCAAAGAGTATAGCACGTAAAAATGTGCCTAAGTGTAGTACAGCGAGCAGCTGCTGGCTGTACACATACCCATATCGGGCTCAGCAGGAATCACCTATGTGACTTTCAGCAACAAATACCACCCAGACATCAACAACTGAACTAAAGGAACAGCTCACGTAACTACTAGCTGCTAGCATTCCGGTTCTTTGTTGGCACACGTTAGACATCAGCGGGAGACTATTATCGGCACACTGTTAGCATTACATAATTTGCTAGAAGAGTTATTTTTGAGCATTTAGGACTCACAACACTTTAGAGTTCCATGGTGTCTTTTGTCTGTAATGAACAGCAGGATCCTACACAGGTACCTGAAATACCATGGCACAGACACGGGAATGAATCTGTCTCTCAGCCCCTCAAGCTACAACAGTAACTCTGCCAGCTCTCAGAAAAAAACAAGCCCCTCTCTCTCTCTGAAGCGAAACATCTTGATCTTGATCACAAAGACTGTGACCTACAGCACTAACAGAAAACCCAGGAAATATCTCACAGCTCAGAAGGAACAAAACCAGAACTCTTCGTGATATTTAAGAACTGTGCCTTCAGTTTCTGTTCTCTTTTCCTGTGATGCAACAACAGGAGGGAAAGGATAAAAATATTTGTATCAAAGGACTTTTCAGAAAGGGTGAATTATTGTCCTCACTAAAGGAATTCAGAGTGGTTTTGCTTCAGCTGGACAGCTCAAGGATAGGTACACCTATGGACTTTTCCCAGGTTGTATGTTTTTATCAGCTAGAAGAATGTTGGTGTATCTTTTAGGAGTTCCTAAACACTAAGGTGCTCTTTCTGGAATTAGAGCTTCTCTTATACCTGCTAGAAAAGGTTCCTTTGCTGATCCTCCACTAATTTCAAGGTACCTACAGAATTCTATTGCAATATACTGTGAAACCATCTTCATAAATATACAATTAAGACAGACACTAGATTAATACACAAAACCTGACTTACAAAAGCAGAATCCCTTGTAAGGAGATATTTCTCCTAGACAAAGAGATTATTCAGTCTGATGCATTGTCAGAATATTTTCTTCTAAGACTGTATTAATTTTATATTAGCTTCCTGTACAACAACGTATAATACATGGGTCATGATAATTTGTTTAATCTTTTCCTATGTGTGTCTCTATCCTTTTGACCCCCGGTGAGCCACGGCACCAGAGATTCTGCATGTGGCAATGTCACACAGTAGGTGTTGAGGTGGGACAGAGATCAGTAACGCTCTCTTGATTACAAGGCACTTGAGGAGGGGATCAGGTAAGAGTGCAGTTTTGGAAGGGCTGACATCTGCAGAGATATCAAGTCAGAAAAGGAATTGAATTTGGCATCTCCAACTTTGCAATTTAGTCCTATTGCTGAATGGTTACCATGAAAAGCAATGACATAAATGGTCCCCAAGACTCTTTAAGCTGAGGATGGCCAGCTGTTTCAAACATAGCTGCTCATGGGCAGAGGGTAAAGAAAAAGGGAGAGGTTTTTAACTGCCACAAAAATCCATGATTGTTGTTCATCTGGCTTTATTTTTCACTGATGAAAATCTGTACTTGGGACTAACAAGTACTGCCTGCATGAGCTCAGCACGCGATGCCGTGGCTGCCTTTGTAACGGCAACAGAGGGTGGGAATTAGACAGACTTGGCTACACAAGCCCTGTTTTGACAGAGTCCATTTTTGGCTGCGCGTGTGCTGCAAAACTGAACTTGCAAAAAAATAAGTCTTCAAAAGACCTTCTTGGTTACAAGTAAGAGTTTGTGTTTTCAATAAGATGAGTTGCTATAACCCACATGCCTTCTTCAAAGCATATAATCAAGGGTACAAAAACCCCACCCCAACGAATAATGAACCTCCTATCAGTGAAGTATGCCTTGTGATTAGATGTATGGTAAAAAGATTAAATGATCACCTCAGTCTAAAGGTGCTTTATGTTTTCAGCACAGTGCTAAAAAAAAAAATCACACAGAAAAACCTTGGTGGCCTCATAGTAAATTGTAGGCAAGCCTTGTTTAGATGATATTTTGCTATATGAAATGTATGTTTCTAGGCACTGTCTGTAGATTTTTCTTTCAAATGTCTTTTCTCCACCTTTTCTATTTTCGAGAAATGATTCTGTCCTCAGAATGAAATGAGACCATTTATCTATTAGCTTCAGGATTATCACATGAAATGAAGTGCCAGAATGCTCAGTAATTAGAAATCACCTCACCCTGGAAAATGGGATAATGACAGAGTCCTTGAAATCAATGAAGGTTAAAGCTGCATGTTTATAATAACATTTCTATAAAGCCAAGATAAGATGTTGATTAGGATATTATATCAGCGACATAACAATTTGAAGTTATATTTAATAATGTAGGCAGAGTTTATTTTGAGCATTGCATGACCTCACAGATTTATCCAGCAAATAAGCCCCCTACTTTGATGCCAAACATAACAAAATACTCTACTTTGTTTGAACTTGTCCTATGTCTTCTCACAGCTCAGTTAATTCAGGGACATTAACTACATGTGGGGTGTTCTTGAAAATAAATCACAGTCTGCAGAAAACTGACAAGCCCAAATGTGGGGTTTTTTTCTGACAGGAATGTATAAAAGAGCCATATGTCAGCCAAAGCAGAGACAAAAGTTCCCACTCTAATAGCCACAAATCGCATGTAGGTCAGGTTTGGATCTATTGATTATTAAAGCAAATAGATCTGTTCTCCCCTTGTTCTATCTGATTGAGAGGCTGCCTAACACATTTGTAACGACCAAAGACTACTTCAAAATTTAGAGGAATCTGGGCATCTCATCTCCAGCATGTTTTCCAAGGAAACCTGTGATACATCATCCTCAGTATTAAAAAAGCGTGGACAAGTATTTCTAGTCTCTAAGGCATCAGATAATGGCTATTTACTGCCAAACTATAATTATCCACATCAGCATTAGACTGTTAATCTATACTCTCTACAGAAGTCATCAGCAGGACTTCTATTTAGTTAATACTGAATAGCATGGATATAAAAAGTAGTCACAAGAAGCTACCAAAAAAAAAAGCCAGCAAACGTACGCATTTTGCCTCCCAGACTCAGGAACGGATTGCTCACGCTTTCTTGCAACTCTAATACCTGAATTTTCCAAGGCTACATTCTCGTCAGTGCATCAGGATAACATAACCCATGCACCTTGACCAGTATCCTTCAGCAGCAAGGTTTATTCTACTACTCTGGGAGGATGCAACTTATCGGATGTCAGAGGGTTTTCATGAATAGTCCAGAATGTCCAAACTGCAGGAAAGTTAGTGACCTGCCCAGTAGTCCACCTCCTTCATCTTCACAATGATGAAGACATGAGGCATTCCACATGCTCCAAGCAAAGCACAAGCTTTTCTGAATTAACAGCTGACTTAAATTACATTGGGACTTTTTACTTTTGGTTTCAAACCACTGACTTTTGGCCTTTCAGTACATAAAAGGGGCCCTAAGAAAGGTAGGGACAGACTTTTTTAGCAGGGTCTGTTGTGACAGGACAAGGGGTGATGGTTTTAAACTAAAAGAGGGGAGATTTATAGACTTTTAGATTTTTTCCCAGCAGAGTGGTGAAACACTGGCATAGGTTGCTACCAGAGAGGTGGTAGATTCCCCACCCCTGGAAATGTTCCAGGTCAGATTGGATGGGGCTCTGAGCAACCTGATGTATTTGAAGATGTCCCTGCTTAATGCAGAGGGGTCAGACTAGATGACCTTTAAAGGTGCCTCTAAACTCAAACAATTCGGTGATTCTTCTGAGAGGCTTACCGAGGCAGCAGACTGTTCATATGAAAAATGTTGCTTCCAGTAAACATGGACTAATTCTCTCTCTGTTACTTCATACAGTGAAAAGACAACTTCCATCTGAAGCATCTCTCAAAGTTTTTCTCCTTCAAGTCAGATCCCGAAGACATGATCATTCTAGGTAAGAAAACCTATAATTCCTGCCAGTTGTACCAATGTCACTTCTACATTTTCCTGAACAACGGCATGTTTGTTACCAGTTTTCCACATCTGGGGCCAACCTGCCTAGATAAGAAAAACAAAAAAGGTGAATAGAGTGTTCTTCCTAAGAGTGTTACGGTATTTTCCTGTCCTTGATCTATGTCTTTAGATCGCTCTCCCCAACTTGTGTTTCCTGTCCTTGATCTGTTCCTTTAGATCGGCTCTCCCCTCTTTCTGTTTCCTTTTAGTTTCTGCAGATAAGAGTGGGAAGCTAATCTGTGGTGGTGGCAGCTTTTTGTTAGTATGTAGGTACGACTCTGCTGCGATAGAGAGGTCACTTCAGAGTCTCCTGCAAAGCCAACCTTCTAAAGATCCTAACAGATCTTCCCCTTCTTTGGCTCCAAGTCAAAAATCTCCAAGTTTTACATATTATATGGATAAGCAGAGCCTATTCTCATAAATTCCCATTATTAAGAAATCACAGCATTCGGAAATATGGTGGTTAAAGTTCTGGTTTTAACTGCAATTTTGTATTTATTTTATGATTTTCCTTTTGTATAAGACTTGTTGGATGAGACGCTCCTTTATTTGACCTCCCAAACAATAACATTCTCCAAAATGACATATGAACTTCACATGTACCACTGAGCAAGAGTGTTCACACTGGCAGTACTTAATGCACAGTAAACCTATACTCTAATTTCTCTGTTTGCGTTCCTTCAATTAAACCTTAATTGTGCCTTTAAAATTTTAGGAAGAATCAGATTTGCTACAAATTTGTTGCATGATATTTATAATTACTTGAAGATTTTGGGGAGATGGAGTCGTTTTAGTAGTGTTCAGGACCTACAAGCATTTTGGGTTTTGCAACTAGATCTGTTTTCCTGGTCAAGAACTGAAATATAAACTTAAGGCAGGGGCAGAATCTGACCTTCTCTAAGCAATGCAATTTTAGTCACTTTAAATCCGACCTACCTTCCATTACAACCACACAGCACCGTCAGCATGTACACAGCTAGAAAGGTGAGTTTTGAATCTTGAGAAGTCCACAGATTTGCACTAGATTTTCCTTTGTTCTATTTCTCTTTTGGCTTTAAATTTCCTCTCAGAAAGAATCTGTAAACTGTGGAATTTAATATATTGTTTCTCACTTGTGGCTACATTCAACTATGAGTTGATTCCTTGATCTAATTTCTGTGGTTGTGATTCGTTTCTATGACTGAGAAGAAAATCACCAGAGAATTGCATTTTATTGCCCTAACTCTTCATGAGCAAAGATAGTGCTGCTCTGAAAAGTTCAAAAGTTAAAAGGATCAAGGTTTTGAGTTTAAATAGTCCATATTGGCCAGTCAAGGACTTCTTTCTGGAAATGATGTGTAAAGGCAACAGAGGCTACAAGCCTGCTATGCCACCTCATCTCACCCTGCCTCTCATGCCACTCTTGATGGGGACGAGCCACCAAGAGCACCGAGCTGGCCCCAAACCTTGCAGCCAAACGCCCAGCATAGGAGATGTGCTCCAGGTCCTGACATGGAAATAGCTGGGAGAAAAATGTACTAATGCCTAGGAAAAACTTGAAATTTTGTACGATCAATTCAGCAAATGGACAAGCTTCCTGATGTGTAGATACCATTCCAAAGGATATCCAGCTGCGCAGTACACAAACAGTGTCTAGTCTGAGGTTTTATATGCAAAATTGGTTGGCACATGCGCGCATTTTCACGAAACTGAAACATACGTTAATTACACAAAGGAAGCATCATTCAGACTTAAATAAATAAATAAATACTCAACCAAATGAATATCCCCAAGAAATAAAGATTTCTGAACTAAAGTGCTCTTGTGTGGAATTTCAAGTCAAAATATAGGCCCTGGGTTACACAAAAGCCAGCTCTGGAATCTCAGGCTGGTGTGGCAGTAGTCTAAGCAGTAAGGTTGCAGTTCTGATCGGTACAGGAATCAAAAAGACCAGTTGGTACAATTTAAAAGGCATTTCAACTGCTTTTGAGCTCACTTAGGAAAACCAAGCTACTTCCACAGCTTTAAACCTCTATAAAAAGAATGTACCTGGTATTATTTCTCTATCCTGATAAGAAAAGTACTTGGGTTACATTTGCAAATTAGATTGAGTTTTCTAAATAAACATTACAGCGAGTAATTTCTGCATAAACTTGGCAAAACTTTTCACTCTGAGGGCAAGTAAAGCATTAGAACCAACAAACAAGGGAAGGGTTGAGTCAACAACCTTAAATTCTGCAGAACCATTAATTACTGGACCTGTTAGATGAGAACATATTACAGACTAATCTTTATGAAAAATTAAGATGATAATTCTTTCCAGGTCAGCATAACTCTACTATTATGCTTTGTTTCTGATTTTAAGCCAGGGCTCATCCATGCTTCTAAAGTGACTGTAACTCAAAACTGGCATCTAGGCATTGGGAAATTTTCTCCATCGCGCATGTTTGTATGCCAGAGACTGAATAACCAAACATTCCTTTCTCAGACATACCGTGTGGAAGGTTATTTTGTTTAAACAACAGCCCTAGACCCAGACAGATAAAATCTAAATAAAACACATTTGTTATTTTTTCCCTCTTAGCCTTATGTGTCTGGGTAAGAATAAGATTCACTCCCTCGAATGAGTCAAAGCAGCAGGCTTGTTCTTGTGTTTGTTCTGCTTTCATTGGATGGTAAGTTGGCAGCATCAATTGTATTAGTGTTTCTGTTAGCACCCACATTCAATATGTTTCTTTATGGGACAAAACACATTTCAGCCTACTCTGGACATCTAAATTTATATCTTTCATCACATCCAGATTGAAATCCAGCTACCACCTGGATTCCTGTAGGGTTTACTTAGCAAAATGCTCAGAATAATTCTGTTCCAAATATCAAACTAAAAATTGTCTGACGTTTATATTTAAGCAGAATATCCAGTAAACCACAGACACTTTCCTCTTTTGCTTCTATCTTTTGGCTTTTTTGTAATGTTAGAACAGATTCCCATAATCCAAAACTGAAGGGGGGCTCCATCTATACAGGTGCCACATCCTCTTCCTTCTAGACAAAAGTGAAGTCACTAACCCAGCTCCCAGAAATGCCTATGTTTTTTTCTCTGTAAGTTATTCATATTGTTCAGAATGGTTCTTGTTTCTAATTTTACTCAGTGGATTTGGCCGGTTTTATTTTTCTTATCTTTCCTTGTTACAACTAGAACAAACACCGCAAGATTCATTTAAGCAGCATTTTGGACGGGGTACTTCTTTTTCTTCTGGCAAATAGTTGTGGTTTCTGCTGAAAGAGTGACACCAGAACAATGTCATCTAATCACTTTGAAAATACCGTACATCTTCCTTTAGCGTACAATTGCGTTTATGGATCTACAAGCAACAGGAACCATTACGACAGAATTGTATTAACTCCTGTATAACGTCTTCATTTGGTACGGAGATCAATAGCTTTAGTAAAGTGCACCTTGGCAAAATAATCAGATTCAGAGATGTTAAGTGATGGGGAAGTTATTTTATCATTCTATGAGTGAGTGAAAAACAATAATAAAATTTACTTGGAGTCTTAAAAGTATATTTGCGTTTGAGCTTCGTGAGCTCCAGATTTTAGCTATAGTTCTTGCTTTGGCTTTGTGTCCTTTATTAATGAATGCTGTGGGATAGGATTTCATCTTTTTTCTATAGGTAACTAATTGTGCTCAGACCCTGCTCTTTGAGCTGTGGGAAGCAAGTACATACCATACACAGTAATAAAGCCCTCTGAGATCTATTTTCTGCATTTCACAACCGGCCATTACCGTTTTTTATTCTGCTGTGTTCAAGATTTCTATTTCACTGCAAATGCCATTTATTCATCAACTTGAACAAAATAATCCCATTTATCTGATAGAGCCGCAATCATTAACCACTATTATAGAAAGGCTCCGAGATCAACTCTGAAAGTAAAATATTTCTGCATATGGTTGGTTTGCTGGTTTTTTTAGGTTTTTTGTAAGACACGACACTGATGCTGTCAGAACTCTGATTCAGGCCAGGCAAACCCATGGCAGGACTGAAAGTGAGGTGTAAATTCTATTCTCATGAAACTCTACAACCTGATTAAAATTCTATCTGAAAGGCAAAATTAAGTACATGCTTAACTTTAAACATTTAAGTAGATTTGTTTTGCTGAAGCAAGGTCTAAAGCTCCCTACTTATAACGGACAACATATTTCAGCTTTAAACTCGGAATCACTGTGAATGAGCTAATGCAGAAATCAATGGCAAAACCTAATGGAAAGTGAAAACATTTGAAGTTTCATTTTATCTTTTGTTTCCTTTGAATAGAAATATGCCCTTTTAGTACTGTTTTTCCTCAGTCCTCTCCACTTACTATGTCATAATTATAAACCCACATTTCAGAATGCTAATTAAGAACATATTCACAGCAAGAATGGTGGATGGGTGGACACAGGGAAGAGTGTTCAAGCACCAGAGAGCAAATTAATACTCAGAAAAAAGAAACAAAAACAGGAGGGAAGAAAGGAAAGGGAGAAAAAAATCGATAGCTTGCTATGTGCCAGTAAATAAAGGCAAGCTGAAAATTACACTCTCAGATGTATATCCATAGCCTTTTCTGCCAGCATTGCACCTGTATTACTGTCACGTGATTGAAATTACATATATTTCTGGAAGTTTTGAAAATTTTATGTAAGCATCTAGAAAAAAAGTTCAGCAACCCCTCTGAGCTTCGCCCATAAAAGTGCTGTTGTATCTACTTTTGCAGAATAATAGGGTATTAAAGGATCCCTGGAAATGCCTCTTTACCTGCTAAATGGATGTGCGCAGTCCTAAGTGTAGATACAAATCCTCAGGCAGCAGCTCTTCAGGTGTCATTTTAGGTGACATTTGATCACAGCACAAGCTGCATTGAGGAGGCTGAACGGCCGCAAGAGACTGACAACAATTCTCCTCTTGAAGGTCAGGAACCAAAACGGCTAGTGTGAAAAAAATTACTGTAGGTAGCCTATAGTTCTTAATCATTGTAAACAACACAGCTACTGTTAAGTAGTTCTGATGAAAAAAGGAGTCTTTCAGTTAGCTCAAAGAACACTTGCTCAGAAGTTTTATTCATGTACACAGCTATTTGTGTTTGGGTACTTTGATTTGCTAACAGGGGATGAGACTGCTGGATTGTGCGCTTATTGAAATTTGCTTAACAGAAATACAAGAATGCAATGAAGAGACGTGCAATCCATTTCTCAGGAAATACAGAACAACCCCTCTCTGATTTCAAGTCTTTTCCTAGAGTGTTCAAAAATATTACAGTCTGTATTTCAGACACCCATGTAATCCAGGGGATTTCAACCCAACCTTTGTTTTACGTGAGACTTACAGGTGGAAACCAACATTTTGTTAATGTTCAAGTGCCTGGGAAAATACCTACAAGCAAAAAATCCTGCCTACTGTAGAAACAGTGGCTCCCTGTTCATACTCAACAGTCAAGTAACAGGCACTGTAAAAACACTGTTATTTGAAAGGCTTTTGAAGTCTCCAAAGCAATTTCATAGCGACCATCTCAAATTTATCAGCTGTAACAAGATGATACGGAAGATCAATACTTAGGGAATTATGTGCGAGAGATTACGAATATGACCAGGGTAATTTTTGTTCATTTTTAGAGACCTGTGTAATTATGGAAGGCACCGCCACCAGAAAACTCCCATGCAAAGGACAGCGTGTTGCACAAGGTGTTCAAATATGTCCTGAAAAAACATTGAAGCTTTGGATTAGCAGTTGACCCAAATGCTAGAGCTGTGAGCTATCAGAAACCCTTCCACCTAGTTCTCTGTGTCTACGGTTGACCTAAAATAACTGTGCAATTTAAATAACAAGATCAGTTGAGCTGGAGCTGCGTCCTTAGCTGGAATCAAAGGGAGAGGTCCTCTTACACACAAGTTTTACTTCAGTCTACTTTTTCTCCTAGAGAAATTGATGAGTAAATTCCCTTTGAGGCAATGACATCTGGGCAGAGTAATGAACCTTACTGTGTACAATTCAAGCTCAACAGCCCAGTAATAAGCATCCCATGGTAAGCCAAACCGAATCAGAGACCTTTGAAATGAAAATATAACCCTATTTACTGACACTTGGCATTTTCCACACCGCTCTGAGAAGTTCACATTCATTTCGCAAAAACTGAGACTGTCTGCAGCAAGTGATGATCTTGAGTCCCAGAAGTTCTGATGCCAAATCTGTGACATGTTGTAGAGGCCGTTCAAAAGTGCTGAGTGCCCATTTCCTGAAAACCAGATATATTAAAAATAATTTAAATTGAGGAGCCAAAATCACCAGTGTCTTAAAACTTGAGGGAGCCACACTTTGTTTAGTTTCTAATGATGAATGCCCCAAATAAAGTTTTTCCAATCTTTACAACTACCTTTTTTTTTTGGTTGGTTGGTTGGGATTTTTTGGTATTATTATTTTGCTAAGTGTGGCTCTGGCACACATGTGGAATGTAAAATTAGCAAAACAACCAGCCATGATTTACTCCATATGTAAGCTGTGGCAAATTACAAAACTGAGACAACACAGCGTGGCTCTGTCATATTTTCAGGCTCTTTGCAGGAGATACCAAGGCATTGGACTTGAAGCTAGAGGTTTGATATTCAGTCTTACTGGTGGATAAAATGTTTAATTCCTTGGCTTCAGATTATTCCTGAGCACCCAATATTCAACACGAAGAACACTTTGGTCAGATATTTGGTGCTCTCGACACAGGGCACTTTCTGATTATCTGCAAGTTCTTAGAAAACCCGAGTCCTTATGTTTGCTTTCACAATTCCAAATTTAATTGCTGTAACTGTTCTGCAACTGTTGCTTTAAACGATCTGTTTTGACTGATGCTCATTGTCTAGCTCATAATCCCACAAGATGAACTAACACACTTGGCTCAAAAGTGAAAGAGCTCGGTGATGGATGGGAGGGGGCATAAAATGCCCTCCATCAATTCTGAGGACAGGCTTCCACAATAAAAGTTAAAATCCAAGGGTCATATTCACCAGGGCTGGCACAGGAAATCAAATCCGACAGCTCCAAGGACAGATTCATCTCTGAGAGAAGATCCACTTGGAATTGTACTCCCTTCAGTCTCCTGTTTATTTCCTACTTGTGAGCTCATGTTTTGCTCAGACAAGGAGCATACCCAACTCGTGTGTCCTCAGGCAGCTTTCAATGTGTTTGCTCCTTTGCCCATCTGAGACAGCAGCAGCTTCTCAGTGCAATGTTTTTCAACACTGTTTCTACCTCTCCTTCCATTTTGCAATGCCAAGTATGAACATGGCTCCAGGTAGCTGGCAGAAAGGTGAAATATCATTAAATGGTTTTGCTGTACAGCAAGAAACCACAATTCTCTCACCTATAACTCTTCAAACATGCACATAAAGTAGAATAATTTGGAACCAGGATCCTTTTTCTTCTCGTTTCTTTTTTTTCCTCTCTTTCCATTGTGCTTTATTGATAGGTGAAAGGCTAATTTAGTCTCATGAGTGTTCTCTGTCCACCCCAACTATTGCATTTCAATAAATAACCTTGCTGTGAATACATTCTAATTAGTGATTTTGTAGTTGGAATTGCACAGATGTAATACAGTAGGCATGAGGATCCATTGAAATACTATAAAAAAAGGCATAATTATTTTCAAAAACTCTGTTGGAATAATGCAGGTAAAAAATTCCCCTGCTGGTGTATGTTTTCTGTATCGAATGTATCATTAGCACTTCACATTCTCTCTGGATAAAAGGGTAGATGCTTGGACTTCAGGTTGTGCGGGATGCCCCCCCTCCCTGCCCTGGAGATTTTTCACTCTTTGTTTGATGCTGCTTGCTGAGATTATTGTAATGAAGACAAGATTTTGACTTTGTGCAATAAATTTGGTCTAATTGACTCCAAAATATTACAAAGAAAAATAGGAACAAAACCATGAGACTCGGAAGGATTTTCAAAACCGTGTGGGCCTGGCCTGGGATTTTTTCATGCAATGTGGAATAAAACAAAGTAGAGCCTAGGAATAAAAAATCAAAACCTCTTCATACATGTTACTGTTGAAGGCAGGCTGACAGAGGAAGAGTTCTGAGGAGAGGAGAAAGAACATCCTTTAAGAACCATAAGGTCACCCCGGAATGCCATCTGAACTCGCAAACAAGATGCTGGGCTTCAGCCTAGAGGAACGCAGCATAAAATTAAAGGAGGTGTCAATGTTTAATGTGATTAAATAGGGCATTAGTTACATTTACTAGGAATGCTGCTCTGGTAATTTGGCCGCTGCTCTCAGGACACATCCTGTGGCACAGAGCAAGAAGAATGGTAAAGGCCGAATGGATTTTCAAACACGATATTAAGCTGCAATTGATGTGCAAGTCCCCTTGAAGCCCCCTCTTTTTTTTTGTGGCTTGTTTTTTTGTTGTTGTTGGGGTTTTTTTGTTGTTGTTTTATTATTTTTCCCAAAATTATCATATTTAAGAAAACTGACAGAAATTCATTGGTCTGTCAATGAAAACAATAAAGTGTTCTTAAAATGTAGGCAATTTACACCTACTTACAGTGTCTATAGTTAAGGAGCATGTACATATCAGCTGTCATATCAGCTTCCTTCAACTCTCTCGTAATGTCGATGCGGACATTTTGGCAAGTGTTCTGGCCTGCACGCAGTCTGAATGAGTAGGCTGCCTTCAGCTGTCGTACATGCTGGCATCTGAGCTGGGCTTCTCAGCCCAGGGAGGAGCAACTCAGCAGCAGAGGACGAGGGGGAGAGCAGCAGGGGCTCAGCAGCACTCGGTCTCTGCAAAGATGCGATTTTCCCAGGCCACTCCTCGTTTCTGGGAAGAGGGTGACGGTGCAAACAGCCGGCAAGAGCGCATCTTTGCGTTCCCATCTCCCTTTGGGTTTTGTTCCCTCCAATCTAGGATTTAAGAGAGGAAGTAGCTGCAAAACTTGGACCTGGTCCGCGTCTAAGTTCAGCTCCTGCTCTGACACAGATGCCGAAGAGTCCATCGGCTGTTGAGCACGGCAGTAGTTCAGAGAGGGGGAAATCTGCTGTCTCTGCAGCTCTGCTTGCAGCTGTTGCACTGTGGAGGGAGCATGACAGTCCTCAGGCTCTGCTCTGCATTGGGCTTGGAGTGGCAGCTGCCACTTAATGTAGTGTGGTAGCATCACACAGAATGCAGCCGACTGTTAGTAATGTTTTAGCCAGTGGCATGGTTGTTTTGTCACAGAGATACTGCAGTGATAGCTCCCGTTGAAGTACCTAACAATAGTCAATGGGGAGAGAAAAGCTTATGGTCGCAAAACAAACGCTAGGAAAAGCAGTGACATGGCAGCGTTGAGATTCTGTTTGAAATTTCAGTAGCTCAGAAAACGAGACTTTTAAAACCTTGTAAAATTACAAATTACAAAAGCAATTTACTGCATCTGCCACGTCGCTAAATGCGTATCTCTCTGAAAAGGCTTGACAACGTCTCTGCTTACACGTCCTGTTGCAGTGCAGACCCAGCATCTGCTTTATTCATCCCTCATTTTTATTCAATTATTTCACAATTTCTCCCGACCCATTCTTAAATTTTTAAAATCTTAAACACCAGCATCTCCAAATGAGAGAAGCCTTGCTTCCAGAAGAAGGAGCTTACATTGTACGTAGCCTCTTCAGGCAAGCACACAGCAGCAGCCCTCCCTGTGGCAGCATATTGCTGCTAATTAATGACCTATATACATTACACCAGGCGGGAAGATGCTTTCATCAAGAGCACCAAAGAAGCAGTAGGTTTGTTTCTAGAGCAACCTCAAGGTATAATGCTGTACAGAGGGTGTCATGAGATCACCTGTCTGAATTCATCGGTACAAAGAGCTTTGGAAGAGGGGACAGATGGGAGGTTGGAATATGAGGACTGAGAGTTCAGAAAGCAATCCAGTACTTGAAATAGAGCAGCCCTACAACCTAGAGCCAGAACCAGGGGAAAAGGCAAAAAATAAAGAGGAGTCTCAAGTGTGAATGATTTGTCAGGGATGGAAGAAATTAAGACTGAGGTGTATTTGTCTGGGCTTTTCTGTGGGACTGCTTGGGAAGAAATCTGAGAAACCTGCATAAACCTGAAAGGAATGTGTAATAAAGTAGGAAGACAGTAGAGAGTTTAAGGACTAGAGAGGGGTGGATGAAGAGGTAAGATACAAAGGTCACTATGCAAAGACCTCTCCATTTCTGTATTGTATGCGTTCTTGACTATCTACGTTTGAAAAGGGGAGAGAAGTTTATTGAAGTTACAGAGCAGAACGCTCTGGTCTGTTTTGCGCAGATAAAGCTTGCAAAACGTTGTGTATCACTGAAGAAAACAAAGCATAAAAGAAAGTTCTTCTGGGAAAAATAAAGACTGAAATCAAGAAATAAACAGGAAATAACTACATTTACCCACACCTGATGCCTTGCAGTTGCAGGAAATTGAACAGCTTTGATGCGTCTATCTGCGCTGGGCAAATAATTGCTGTTTACAGTCCTAGGGGAAGGTCTGGAAAGCACGGGGAGATCAAAATCCCTGGGGCGTATGCTTTCTTTTTCATAAAGTATAGTCAACAAAGCTGTGCTCACTTAGAATACCTGATGATATCCTTCCCCTGGTAACTAAACCTCTACTTTTCCTAGGTAGGCTGATTTTAAAGAGAGAAGAGCAGGAAAATGGTCCATGGCGTTTATACCGCAGAAATCTGAGTTAGAACAGATACTTCTTAACCCCTGGGAAAACGGTTTCTGTTAATAGCTTGGTAAGGGATTCACCCTTGGGAATCCACAGAGTGGTTCAAGAAAAGGCAGAGGGACACACTGCCTTTCTTCCACCTCCTACTCTCTTCTTCATTTGGCTCACTGAGCAATTAGGAATAAGAGAGAGGGGCCAGGTTTTATTCCTGCCAGAGTTCTTCATTCTTCCAAAAATGAGCAAATATCCCAAAGTGCACACCTATCTCAGGTCAAAGCACACTCCAACCCTATATAACAAAAGACTCCCTTTCTCCTTGCACTTTATAAAAGGGTGATGGTCCTGTGCGGTTCAATGCAAGGAAAGCAAGTTGGTGAGCTGCTCTCTACAGTAGCCCCACTGTACTTTTTGGGTCTCCAGATTAGGATGCAGAAGAAGAATGTGGTCTCTGCTTTAGCCAAATGTAAAGGGAACATTTTTGCATATTTTTGATATGTGATCTTACCAATGGACAGCTTTTTCATTTCAGTAAAATAAATCCTTGTAATTCCAGAGTACAGAAATCTGACGGTAGAGAAAGTAATTGTTATGAGGGCTCAAAGTCTTTGCACAGCGTATACTGCAGCTCACGATAATTATTTATTACTGGTGGTACCAATACTGACTGGTTAATGCAGTTGTGGCCGGGGGGCAGAAAATAAGCAGTACCTGGTGACAACAGCAAGAATGCACCTCTTCAGCTGGCAAGTAACTTTTTAAAGCTCCTGTCCGGCTGTAGTATTTTTCCCATCCGTGCAAGAGGATTAAAATAAAAACTCTGGATATATAAATCAGAGTAGGGTGAGTTCACTCCTGTGCCAAGAGGGAGCCAAATGAATGTTAAAGCTGTAGATGTTAAAGCTGAAAGGGGCCTCCTAGATCATCTTGTTCTGCCTCCCTTCCCCCTGCTATTAACAGCTGCTGGTGTCACAGGAGCAGAATCTTAAAGAGCAGACATATGAAAAGAAATACTGGGCTCTCCCCTTTGGCTGCTCATCAGTGCATTAATGTTTTCTACAAAATATTTACTACAGCTTTATTTTTCTGTACCTTTCTACTTTCTCACGTACCATACCTAATGTTCACATCATCACCGCTGTAGCGATGTTGAACTTTCTCTAGATAAGTTATTCCACTGTAAGACTGATCTCCCCTTAAGAATGCCTTTTTCTCCTAATGCATAAAGTGAATTTTCTTTTTTCTAGTTTCACTCCATTACATCTTTTAAATACTCAGCAATTCCTCACCATCTTTATTGTCACTATAGTTGGATATTTATAGACAAGTACGTCCTTTCCTTACTGCTTCAATATGAAAGGATATTGCAAGGAAGTGACAGCCGTAGGATCAATAGCAAAGGTTCTTGATGAATTGAGGAATCACATGGGAGTAGACTTTGAAAGGCATAAAGAGGAATTAACAATCCCAAGGGCAAGCACATGTGTATGTATAATGGGGTATAAAAGAGGAAGGAAAAAGAAGGATTTCAGCACCACCAATATTCCTCCACGAGGAAGGATTCCTTTCGAGAGCAGTGAGATGGATGTATCAGGATGCAATTGTATATATCTTACTGTCACAAAACCCGTCAACCTGGAGGTGATGTACGGCATACTGGGTGATCTTATCCAGTTCTTTGTTATTAGGCATTGCACACCAAAGCTTCATGTTTTCTGCATTTAGCTGCGCAAGCCTTAAACAACGGGATTCCCTTGCTTGTCTACATTAGAGCCTGAGCCCGTGGTTAAGCCCCAGGGCTTTTGGTAAACGAATCAAAAGGAGTTGAGCTCCAGAGCTCAAGTATTTACCACCGTTTCCTGCTTACGTGGAATTCATAATTTCACATGTGACTGACTCTCCTCTGTTCTGTTTTAATATTACCTTTTTTATTTTTTCCTAAAAGGCTTAGTGGAAATACGTCCTTGAAAAGAATCTATTGCGATGGTGTTTTGTTCATAGCTGACTGTGTTTCCTGGTTTTCCAAAGAATCCTCTTTCTTCCCCTATTTCTTATCTCGCCAATATGCTTATTAAAGCTTTTGGATATCTTTAGACTACTTGCCTAGGATTGACTTTCTGCTTTCTGAATGCCAGAGTCCTTGCCGAGTGCTCTTGTGATCTGTCGTCCAAATGCAGGCTATTTTTTCCTATTACACAAATATTGTTCTTACTGATAATTTCATCTCTTCTCATGTATATTGAAGGGTATAACAGCTATTACTGTTATCAGTAGCTGTGACTTGATCATATCCTGAAACAGATAATGCTAAAGCTGCTGGTATAAGCTTAGTAAAAGACATATATAAAGTGTTGGAAAACCAGAAACGGTCCGGTGAGCTTGAGGAAGCGGCTAGTTCATTCCTTTGACTGACTGATTTAAAAATTGCTGAATATAAAGTTTTAACCACCATCCAAATGTTCCAGGATGGTCTCCCCTTGGTTTTCAGTTTAGTTCAGGACTGGCTTTTTTTTTTTTTTTACTTTGTTTTTTTCCCTTAAAAATCCGCTCTTTTTGCTATGGTGCAAAGAGCCATAAAATAGGTGCAGAGACAGTAGCATAGCAACCACAAAAAAAGTAAGTTTAAACACTGAGAAGATTAGCATTTTTGCTTTCTAATAGCAGAGCTTTCATGTTCCTATCTTCTTGCTGGGTTTGAAACACCTGTTTCTATTTCAGCTGACTTTGTTTGCTTCGTTCTTTCAATAAAGGAAGCTGTGTGGCAGTCCTGAATTACAATTAAGTAAGGCTGTTTTCGGCGAATATTCTCTGGTCATTGACAAATGGTGAGCAGAATTTTGAATGGTGAGGAATTAATTTAGGTTTAAAATTAAATTAGCATTTCCGTATAATGGAAGTGAGTTTTGGTTTGAAACAGAATAGGTTCCCACAACGGGCACGAGAATAAACCTGCTTCTGGCCACTGACTCAGGAAAATTTTAGTGATCGCATCAAATAAACCCAAGCAAAAAACACTGTGATTTTTTAAATCCATTTTAAGGCTATGTGCCCTGTCTGCACAATAACATGAACTTTCTCCAGACAGCTGAGGGACTGAGAGTTCAGTGTTTTGGCACGTCATTGACTTCTCTGGTTACCTGAACTGAGTTTAAGGCTGTGGCTCATCTCAGATTTGCATCTTTGTTTGACAAGTTGTTGGTGTCCACAGAAGTGGAGGTGAAATGGTGACTTAAATAGCACCTCCTGCTGGTAACATCGCCTTGGCGTCCCCATGTAGCCACAGAACAAAAGCAGTAGAGCATAATCAAGAAAGACATTTAAACTGTTTCTTTTTAGAATCTTTGTGTAGTTACTCTTGAATCCTTTTGTATTCTCTGTTGTGTTTTTCATTAGGGTAATTTTTCCTGCTGATACATTAACTTCAACAGACACAAAAAATCTTTGAATCTTAAAAAGTATGTACCACACCAGGTACACCTTCAAATAACCATTTATCCTGAAATCAAATGATTTCTACCAAACTGGAATACCACTATCTCCGCACTGCACTTAATGACAAGTGATCTTTTGGTCAGGTTTATCTGCGTTTTTACCCATTCTCCCTTCC
>JANHFX010002271.1:0-17025 GCA_027560015.1 Chloroceryle amazona
ATTTTATTTGGGAGGAACTCAATTACACTTTGGTATTTCTTTACATAGAATAAAAAAAAAAACAAAAACAAAAACAAACAATCAAACAAACGGAAAAAAAATAATCAAACAAATGGGAAAAAAAAAAACCAAAAAAAACCAACACAAAAACAAACAAACAAACAAACAAAAACAACAAAAAAACAACCTTCCTTCCATAACTCGCTTACTTTTTTCACCTGGAATGTTTTCAGGTGTTAGAAAACCAAAGTAGGTTTTTGCATATAGCTGCCAAAAATAAACACTGCTCACCTTTAAAACATGAAAATTATCTCTTTCCAAAATCTTTCAAATCCAGTTCTTTGGTTTTCCTGTTTTTAATTAAAACTTGAAGAGTTCTGCCAAATATTAACTGTTAGCATGAAAACTTTGTTTTGATGAAAAAAGATATTTTCTATCCCTGAATGTTTAATATTTCTTGCAGCAGTGCTTTGGAGTCATGAGACAGGATCCCTCTTACTCCGTATTGTGCAAAAGCAGGTGTTTTATAGAGAGTGTGGTCAAGTTGCTATTCCTAGTTTGCAAATACGAAATGTAATATGACTTTCTGCTGCATGTATGATAACAAAGGACCTCATTGCACTAGATATTTTATACCACATTGCAAGACTTACTCATGCACTTCTCAAATGTACACCTTTTTTAGAATGAACAAAGCATCTCTTTGCCCTTTTCCTTCCCCTATTTGATGATGATGAATGTGAAGCTTTAGGTGATGAGAGACCCTATCCATAATTGTTTTGTTTTGTTTTTCCCTCAGTAAGCAGCAAGTATATTTAGGAATATAAATTTTCTTCTGCTCCTAGCAAACATTTTTTTGAATAACAGTGGTGGATGTCACATAGAAGAAAGTAACAACCAAATTACTCAGTTTTTTTCACACAATGAGTGACTCTCGCTCCTGCCACCCTATCTTTTAACTGTCCAGGTTTTACATTTTTATCTCTGCAGAGGCTTAACCAACCAATCTGATGAATTGCAGAAGACTTATTGTCCTTCTGTAAGCACTGTGATTGAAAAGCCAATTCACTGATGGAGACAGGCCAGTGTATTAACCATCTCCACCTTCCCCAGATTAGACTTGTTCTTTGGGGCAAAGTAGGTCCAGCTTGCAGACGAGTCACCTTAAATGAGAGTCACTTTTACTGTTATCTTCCTTGGAGGAACTTTAAAACCATTAAGTCTGCAGAATTTGTGTAAGCTTGCTAGTTAGATTAGAGATTGTGCTGAGATTTATATCGATACTCCCCAAAGAGACATACTCGCAGTGCTTCTGAGCAGCCCAAATTGTTTACCCAGACCTTAAAAAAATAAGAGATTTGTATTGCTGTCATTGCTAATAGCAGTCTTAAAATTTATAAATGGACTTATATTACATTAAAATGAATAAATAAATAAAAAGCAACATTATACATTTCTAATTAAGAAATGGTGAAAACACTGCTGCAATATTTGTTTCCTTTAAACATAGGCAAGCTTGTGAATGGGGAAACCATGGACTCCAAAACTTTATATACTGCTAATAAACCCCTATTTGTATTTTCACGTCTCCAGGACATTTTGCAAAGGACATTTTTAACCTTCACAAATACCCACCCACCAATGAAGTGCAGCCAAGTCTGGGGGAATATTCAAGTCATTGTGGAATGGGACCCACAGTGAATGAAAAGAAAGAGCAGGAAAAATATGAG
Organism: Chloroceryle amazona; assembly: GCA_027560015.1. Taxonomy (NCBI): domain Eukaryota; kingdom Metazoa; phylum Chordata; class Aves; order Coraciiformes; family Cerylidae; genus Chloroceryle; species Chloroceryle amazona. The sequence continues at coordinate 1,731 of JANHFX010002271.1, forward strand.
AAAGAATTCCCAAATTGTCAAGGATTGCTCTAGTGCATTTCCAGAGATTCAGCTTACATGTCTTTCTCAGACAGATGTATGACTATACAAAGTCTTCTGCACCTTGAGCTCTAAGGCTTTTTCATAGTCCTGATCACAAGTGAATTATACATTACCCCAAACCTGCTGGGTGCTTTGGGACAATGTTGGACTAGATGATCTTAAAGGTCTTTTAAAATGAGTCTTTTTTTCCAAAACCTCTTTCAGCTTTGATGCTCAGAAGTGTTTGTATTTCCAGCCAACACTCATTCAAGATGAGTTTTTAGCTCTTTGTCCTGGTTCCAGCTTTATCTTGCAGCTAAAATAATTTTTCCTCCTCCCTGCTGCTTGTCTAGAGGAAGAGATTGTAGACCAGACATACTCCTACACAGCTCTCAGTTCAAGCCAGGCTTTTCTAGTCTTTTCTATTAAAAGAAGCTCCTCTTAGCTCTGACAGTTCTTGAAGGCTTTCCCTGCATGCATTTCACAATGCACCCATCTTGCCTGAGTGAAGGTGAATGATTCGGTTTGTGACATTCCCAACAAGCTCTCAGTTTACACAAATATGAAAGCTTTGTTCTCTCTACAGTATCCACAGAATCACAGAATGGTTTGAGTTGGTCAGCTAGTCCAACACCCCTGCACTGAGCAGAGACATCTTCAACTAGAGCAGGTTGCTCAGAGACCTGTCCAACCTGACCTTGAATATTTCCAGAACAGGCCTTCTACTACCATTCTGGGCAACCTGGAACAGTGTTTCACCACTCTCATGGTAAAAAATTTCTTCTTTATATCATTCTCTTCCGATACAGTGATACAGCATCACATTCACCTTTTCACACCTTTTCACATCTGCAACTAGGAAACACAATTTCAGTGAGAGGATTGGATCTCAGGACATGGAATCACATGATCATCTCACCTGAGGCCCATGGTCCCACATTACCCACCTACACTAGATGTGCAAACCAGCCCCCATGTCTGCCTGGCTCCTTGATCACCTATCTGACAATCTTTTTTTTTGCATGAAGGTTACTCTGCAGTGGCCACTAAAAATAAATGGAAAAAGGAGAAAGGGAAGAGTTGCCAACTCATTGTGTCAGATACTCCAGCAGATCCCGGGGCAGCAAGGCACAGACCTCTCCCTCAGACTTCTTACTTGATAGCATGGCACTAGGACTGTCTGTTCCCAAACAGATGAACCCAGGACTCTAGCTCATTTGAAGCCTCCCTTCTTAATTAGGCAAGCATTTTTACAGAGCTGTTCTGGTTGCTGTGTGTATTAAGGCTAACTTAGGTTATGATTTTTTAGTGCCACAAGAGGAAAAAAAAAGCCTTTCACTCAGAAGAGACATTTTGTTTTCATTTTTTCTCTTGCAACTACGATAAATAAAACAAGCATTCTAATTTGAAACTAAAGTTTGTTGTTTCGAACTCCCTTCCTCTAGAAATGATCCTGGAAAAGATTTTTTCCATGAAACAGTTCAATTTCTATGAAAATGAAAATCTTAGGAAAAGAAAAAAATGCAAAATAATTTATTTTATCAGATGATCAGAAGAGATATGACTGTGTAGTCACTGCTGTTCCTCAGTGACATCGCTCAGAAGGCTCAAATGCCTCCTGAAGATCAAAATTCTTGGCATTACAAGACCATTTCATCTGGGTCCTATCTAATTGGTTCATGCTTTCAGTTCTTGGTAGCTCAGAATTAGGTGAATAATGAACTGTAAACACCAGAACCTAAGTAACAAGACATTTCAAGCTCATAGGCAAGTTAAGAAGACTTTTTTAAAAAAGATTCTTGAATTTATATGTCTAAGTTGATCTTGGCTCTTTAGATAAATACCTATTATTTTTTATCCCATTCTTTAACTAATGAGTACCTTAGTTTCCTCTCAAATTAAATGAGGATAAATAAGGTCATCACTTCAGAGAAGGAGAGAGGGAGGGAGGAAGGGAGGGAGGGAGGGAGGGAGGGAAAAGGATACTTTGATCTTCCCAAAATGTTATGAGGTTCACAGAGATGAAAACCCTAATTTTATCCATTCTCCACGAGTTTTCATGATCAAGACAGCTTGTCCGAAGCTCATGTCTCTGTTCTGTGTGATTCTTCAGCCTCAGAGAATAAACCTCTTGCTGTCGAGTGTAGTATAGAGACTCCAGCCCTCCATCAGGGTAGAGCTGTAGACATGAAGCAGGAAAGAAAGGTAAGTCTGGACATCAGCATGGAGCTGAAACTCAATAGTTTCATACTCTTTACAGGAAAAGTTGAGAACAAAATATGAAGCTCATTCCTACTTTCCATCAGTGCTACCGTAAGGAGCAGAGAAAAGACAAGAGCAATCCCATCACTTCATGCAACAAACCCCAAGCAAAGGAAGGAGAAGCTGGGAATACAAAGGAAGATGCAACAAAGGTAGACCTAGGGTGGGAAAAGACCTGATTCACTCCTCCAAGATGCCATTGTTGCCAGTTATGTATCTTCCTGTCAGTAAGAAAGAAGCATTGCTAGTTCCTAAATAAAACTGTGACAGGGAAAATGTTACCTCCATCCCCTTTCCTGAACTCTCATTCATCCCCTTTGAAGAGGTGAGAGAAATGCCCAGGGCTTTGTACGGGAGAGAAGGGGAGAAGTGAGATCTGACTGCTTTTCCCAGCAGGAAGAAACCTGAGAGAGGTCTAAATTTGCATTTAGAAATGCTTTTTTGAAAGCAATGTTTTCTACTGACTCATGTTATTGCTCCTGGATAAGTCAGAAATGTAAGACCAGAAGAGCTGCCATGGCAAGCTGGAGCTGTGATCTGCCTTCTTCAGAGGCTGCAACAGGTACCCTGGGAGATGAAATACTGTCCTGAGCCATCAAGTGTAACATTCCCCTGGACAAATTTTTCTTAGGTGCTATATATTGCTTTAGTGTGTGAAAGACTAGAAAATAGACTTGTTGTGTATGAAGGTATTGCCTATTTAAAAATGTAGTGCTATCAACAGGAATATCTGTGCTGTCTCATGGTTTGTTTCTTTATTATTTATTTATTTTAATGATAGCCTGTGGCTAATAGTCCATATTTGTGGGACCAAGTTCAACTAATTTCCAACTATCTACAATACACTACTTCTTTAACCTATAAATTCAGTGTCTGATCTGCAGAAATCATAGTCATAGGATGGTTAGGGTTGGAAGGTACCTTCAAGATCATTTAGTCCCAACCCACCTACCATAGGCAGGGACATCTCTTAATAGACCACGCTGCTCAAATCCCCATCCAACCCCGTTTTGAACACATCCTGCGATAAAGCATCCACAGTTTCCCTGGGCTACCTGTTTCAGTGTCCCACCACCCTCATAGTGACAAACTTCTAATTTCTAATCTAAATCTACCCTCTTCCAGTCTGAAGCCATTACCCCTTTTCCTATCACTATGCTACTTGTAGAAAGTCCCTTCCCAGCTTTCTTGTAGATGTCCTTCAGATACCAGAAGGCCACAATAAGGTCTCTCCAGAGCCTTCATTTCTCTGGACTTAACAACCCCAACTTTCTCAGCCTGTCCTAGGAGAGGTGTTCCAAACCTCTGATCATCTTTGTGGCCTCTGGACCTGTTCCTCCATCGTCACTGGTGAGAGGGAAGTACAATGAAAGAGCAGCAGTTCAACCCCACTGTCATGGAAGACCCAGCTTAGGATGAGAGAGCTGCTGGTCTCTCTGCATGGATGGCAGAGGGACTCTGTAGTATTTATTGTAACATTAACTCTCCTCAGACTAAAGGGACTGCACACAAATGACCTTTTGCTCTGTATTTCATATATTCATTGCTGCATTTATGTTCAAGAAAAAAGTGAAAGAAAAAAAATGGGAGGGAAAAAAACCAAAATCAGAGAAACTTGAAGAGTTAAAAATTAACTTATTCTTCATTAGGTACCTCATTAAGCAGTAAACTAATATTGGATGTGTGAAATAACAGACCTCAGCCCACACAGTGAGCAATCCCCATTTGAAAACTCTTTTTCTTCCCTAGCTCTTTATTTTTTTTTGAAGATGCAGGCTGAGAGAAGAGATGAAACCTAAATAAAAGTGCTGATGTGAATGCTTGAGTTAATGAGAGTCAGAGGCTGGGAGGGTGGATGAGGACTATGACCTCAGGTGAAGAGTGGAGCATGGGTCAAGGAGAAGAGGGTGATACTAGAAACAGGGACAAGAATACAGCACAGATCATGTCCCCTTTCTTGAAAAGGGAAGTAGTGAGGAAGGGGGAGGAAGCTGGAAGGAGAGGAACATCTATACCTGCTCTAATTCAGCATGGTGACCCCATAAAGATCTGGAAACTTCCTAGTGCCCTGATTGTGTTCCATCATGTCTGTGACTGCATTGTAAACATTTTAAAGCTGGTTTAAGACTCACTGGGGGGGAGTTGACAAAATTGTCCATGTTACCCTATCCACTTTGTTTTGGGAAAGAAATCCATCAGGAACAGAGGTCCAGATCTCCATACAACCCCACCAAGTACCTACAGTGGATGATGGAGTTAGGAAAACATGATGATAAAACTTATTCTTACCTGCCCTCCTCTGTCCTGAAAACAAAACGAAGATTAGCAGATGGGATACAACTGGATGTACTTCACTAGTGGTACCTGGAGAAGCAGATTCACCCTTCAGACCTCATGGTCAGTTTTCTTTTGACCCTGTGCACTGGTTCCCTGTGTCAGCAACAGGCATCTGCCCTGTGGAGGTGAACACCGTGAGCTGAGGAGCACACTTCTTCAAGAGATGCTCTTCAGTGCATAAGAACATGCAGAAAAACTGTTCCTCATTTGCAGCACTGCAATGACAGCTCTCTCTGGCTCTGTGATGGCTCTTCAGGGGCCAAGGGACAGGCCCTTACACAGTGAATGATGCGTTGTTACCCATATGCGAATTCCCGATGCAATCTGCTCATGACCACTGCAACTCCTACCTGGAATATACTAGGCTCTGAGAAGCCAATCAAAATGGGGTTCTGAAGCTCAGGATAAAAAGAAGATATAGTTCTAGCTCTGGAAGTATTTTTGTTGTTCTGGTGCAGAAATACACAGACTTGTAAGTCCTTAGTATCAGTGCTGTTTCAGTCTATGTAGAATACAAAAATATTTCTAAACAATATATTGATCTCTAGCTTCCTTCTAGAAATAGAGAGGGAAATCAGTTCACATTCTCCTGCAACCCATTCTCAAAGCGAAATACCACCACGCACAGGGCAACAGTACACTTTGATCAGAAAGTGGAGGATAATCTAACTGGCAAAACTCAGCTGCTAATATCTAAGTAAGATAAAATGAACAGTAAGCAACCTGAAATTTATAGAAGATTGAAAAGGACAATGGATCACCCAGATAGGCTCTAATGTGAAGGGGTGAAATATTCACTGACCTCAGACATAGGACCGAAGCACTGACTATAAATAAATCTGTCAGGGCAGTCAGGGGTAGACGAAACAGCAAAATACAGTGAGGCAAAGCTGGAGTGCTTGGTGAGGCCAAGCAGACATTCATCGGACAGTGGGTAGCATGAAGCTGGATGAATCTTTGGTAAGCCTTAAATGAAATGTAAACCAGATCTTAAGGAACAAAAGACAAGATGAAGAAACACTGAAATTATGTCAGACAGTATTGCTGGGAAGTCTAGTCTCCGCTTGTTTACTAGCAAATGCAAAATTAAACATCTCTGTAACAGCAAAATTAAACAGACTGACATGATGATATCAGAAATGCATCCCTGAAGGTGAATTTCAGTGAAAAAGGATCCATAAAGGAACAGGACACTAAGAGAAGTGTTCTGGAATAATACATAGTGCCCTTTGCCTCTTGGTCATTAAAATCAATAGTAGAGGGGTGTCATCAGATACATTGTTGAGTTCCCATCTGTCAGATGAGCTGGCATGAACGGTTTTGTGAGGTCCACCTCAACTGAAACACCCTGAAGATGGTTAAAGCTATTGTGTTTTACTACATACCTGGGTTTGACTCAGAGTGTAAATATTGCTAGGTACCTGGGCTCAGTCAAATTTGGGCTGTGATCACCATAAAGCACCTGATGACCTGCTGTCAAACTAAGCATGAACTTACCTCAGTAATTTCACTCGTTACTGTGACTCATTTCCAGCTCTTGTGTATCATCAAAGGTTGTAGCTCAGCCATTTGTAAAGGGGTGTAAATCACTCATAGATGAATGGTATATCATTTTCTGTAGTTAGACCTGAAACGGACACTGAGTTGAAGCAATCCAACAAGAGTAAGTCTGACCTTGGCTCTTCTATCCATGTTGTGAATTCTGACTCTAGACACACAGCTTTACTATACCTATATGCTGATCTCATGTTCCCTGACAGCATTTAATGTGCTTTATATTTAAGATCATACTCAGACCACTTACTGCAAACAGTTAATAGATCTGCAAGAGCCTACTACTGTGTGCCAAGTATGAACAAATCTGCTAAACAGAGAGGCCAGACCTTGGATGCCTGCTCAGTCAGTAGTCAGTAAACAGGTAGGCACCCCATGGGAAAATATTTGAGTCCAGTCCTTACTGTTCCCCACTGAAAGAGAGGCATGCTCTCCTGATCAGCTTTTGCAGCTGTCAAAACTGTGATTTGCAGAAGGACGCTAGTTTATTGAAGCAAAAATACTTCTCCTACATCCTTTTGGAATGGAAGGTATTAAAGTAGATTGTCTGATTAGGTCAACAGAGAAACACCTGAATCCAAAGTCAGATGTTCATCACAGCTGATGAATATAGAGGAGGTTTTTGGAGATCCAAAATTCTGCTGATTATGATTCCAGAGGTAATAACCAGTCACCTGTGCAGGAGAGCAGAAGTGAGCTAGCAGGACAGAAGGCTGTCATATGCCGGACAGCCACAATTTTGGTCTTGCTGGATCTTTTATTTAATCTTAAGTCTTGTAAATTTTCTGGTTTCTCTTAGAGTCTGACTGGAAAAAAAAAAAAAAAAGAGAGAGGGAAGCTTCTGCTCAATTTCTTACAGAAAGCAAATAAGCTAGAATACAAGCAAGTGATTTGACTGAGAGTATCATGACAGAGCAGAAGTGAAGCTCTCCAGGTCTCAGTCTAGAAATGCAATGTCTATTGTCCTGCCCTTAGACCCAAAGCTAATTCCCAGTTGGTCAGCTGTTTGGACAGCTGGTCTTTACGCTGTGACATCCAGGGCAGCTGATATAGCACTGTCTGTGTCCTTTCCTAGCATATTATTTCCCATAGTCAGTGACCAACAACATTTTGAGGAGGCACACTGAGCTAGGGATACAGGCCTCATTTTGAATCCTCCAGTCTTAACAATTGAAAGGTAGAGTCAATAAAGCTTTCTTTTGTTTTCTGATCTTATTATTTCTGATTTAGGGAGATAGCAGACTTATTGACAGCTGACTGAGCCCAGCAGTACTGCAACCAATTGCTTATCACTTCATTTCACTTCAGGCAGCTGCCCCATCCCTTACTGCATTGTTTATGTTTTGGAGTATTATTGTTGTGATGCAACAGGCACCTTGATACTTGTTGCTTTTATAAGGGGAATAATATTAAGCCTGAAATACTGTTGCTGGTGATGATGAGTGAAATAATCCCTCTTTATGACTGAAAAATCAGAAACACCCTAGTATGTGAGTGAGGATTGTTCTGATACAGCCCATCTCTGGGTATAATTATAGATGAAGGCTGGAATCCAGCTCAGCAGCAGCTGCTGACTGGCACTGTAGTCTTGCTTTATAGTTCGTGAGCAGTCACTGAGCATATGCATATTTATAAGCAGCGTGTTGGGAGCGGTGATAAGAAGTTCAGAGAGATTCATTCAATAAAGTTCAGACCGCACACACCAGCCAAAGTGCGCGGGTCTGATCTTGAGTGAAAGAATCACAATGGGGGAGTAGAGGAAGAGCTGAAGGGAGATAAACTGGCACAGAAATGAAGCAATTCCCAGAGCACAGCAGAGAGGTAATGGCCGTGCTGCAGTTAAACAGCGGAGTTACTTGTAAATAAACAGTAGTTTAATGAGGACTTTCAAAGGCATGAGCAAGAGAAGGAGAAGGGGTTTGTCTCAGTTCATGTCAGAAGAGATCAACCCCACCTGGCTCCAGCCTTCTTTCAGGGCACTGTCAAGAGTGAAAAGGTCTGCCCTGAGCCTCCTTTTCTCCAGGCTGAACAACTCCAGTTCCCTCAGCCACTTCTCACAAGACTTGTGCTCTAGACCCTTGACCAGCTTCGTTTCTCTTCTTTGAACACACTCCAGCATCTCAATGTCCTTCTTGTAGTGAGGGGCCCAAAACCGAACGTGTTTTCTGCTGATATCTGCTATCAACAAGAAACTTTGAAGAGTGTGACAGTGCCCACCTGCCCTAGAGAAGTCCTGCAAATCCCTAATTAAGCTGTCCAGTGCAGGATCTAAACCATGTCCGCATTTTGTGTGCAGTTCATGTTGCATGTTCTCCCAAGTTTTCTGTGAAGGCTGCTTTGGTGGCAAACAAGGGGAATGCAGGCAGAAGCAGCCACAGTTGAGATACCAGGCTACCACTCAGGGAAGCCAAATACACAGCTTGCACCCAGCAGCAGCTTCTCTTTATTATTACAGATATTACAGTATCATTTAGCTCTGACTGGGGCCCTGTTGTGCTGGGCTCTGTACACATGTAACGAAGCAGTTTAGGAGAGATTCATCAGACAAACTGAGCCATCTGTGACAGTCACCCTGAACTGCCTTTGCAATCAACAGGCACTTCCAGAGGGTAATTCCTCTTGTCCTTGAGTAGTCAGCTAAACAAGAGATGAATCATGTTTTAAAATACCTGTTTTTCTGCCACTGCTAAGGGGACTAGTTGAGTAATAGAGGTCTATGATGCATTTCTTTATATGCATTGGAGACGAATCACATATTCTTCTCCTTTCACCACTGCTGAACTCGGGTGTGATAGCATTTGCTATAAGCCACACTGTAACTGGCAGATGACTGGTTTGCTTGCCTATTCCCAGAGTATTACATTCATCCAAGGCTGCCTTTCTTCTTCCCAGGAAACAGTTTCCATTCAGGAAATGCTGTTAGCACCTGGGCATCCCCTTCACTTGCTAGTGGTGTTGAGGGCCACTTTTATTTCATTCAAGTGGCACATTTTAATGAGAAGTATCTATGTTAATTGCTTAGAATGTTCCTTCATGATAAGTCCCTTTCAGAACTGCTTGGTAAATGGATCCATTTTCAGGCCATACTGACACTTCAGAATATCCCCAGACATTCACTTGTTGCCACATGCCAAAGAGATCACCTCTAACAAACATCATTGCAACTCAGAGCCCAATTACATCACAAAACAATCACAAAAGTATCTACAGTTGTGCAAGGGAATCGCAACTGGGGGAGAAGTTTCTGTCTGAGGACCGTGGGATATGATGTGAGTCTACAGAAGCAGAGAGGAAGAACTCTTAACATTTTGCATGTCTTTATTGGGCTGACCTCATTAGCCTGGTTAATTTTGTATCCTTACCTTTCCAGAGCAGAAGATGTTTCCTTGAAACTCTACAAAATGTAAATTTAAAGAATACAGAATTATCCACGGGATCTCTTTGATTATATATGTATATAATTATTTGTCTTTAACACTTCTTGATAGCATCACAGGCAATTTGTGCTCAGACTTGTCTACAAGGCCAACAGGGCCTACAGGAAAGATGGGGAGGGACTCTTTATTAGGGATTGTAGTGGTTAACAGGTTAATGGTTTTAAACTGAAAGAGGGTAGATTTCTGTTAGATATTAGGAAGAAATTCTTCACTGTGAGGATGAGGAGAACAGGTCATCCAGGGAAGTTGTGGATGCCCTGCCTCTAGAAGTGTTCAAGGCCAGATTGGATGGATCTTTGAGCAAACTGGTCCAGTGGAAGGTGTCCCTGCCCATGGCAGAGGTGTTGGAACTAAACGATCTTTAAGGTCCCTTCCAACCAAAACCATTCTATGATTCTGTAAATGTAAATTGAGATACTTCCTCCAAATGCAACTATGGGTTCATTGTCTCTTCCTGAAAAATAGCCTTTCAGTCTGAAAAGCCCAGAGGAATGTCAAAACATGGTGCTACCTCAGCTGCCAAGTCCTACCTCTTTGCAAACTGGTGACTGAGTTGCAATTTTCTTTCATCTTCATTTCAGAGCCTATGGAAGGTGCTGTGCTGTTCTTGGAGTCTGGGAGCAAGGTAGAAAAAAAAAGAAAACTACATCAAAGCTGTCATTTCTTTTGGCAAGGAATTGTTTTATAAATGCATGAGATGTTCTCTAAAGTCTCTTCCCATTTACTTCTCTATCCTCTGCCTGATGCAGTTTTCTCCACTGCTCATTCATAATCAATTCTGCTGTTTCATGGAAATGACCCATGTTGGGCTACACCAGGATAGTGATGTCTGTTTGGATTACCTTTGGGAGGGTGCTAATGAGACCTGGCAGGGCTATTAGGGAGGTGAGCAGCTTTGGGGAAGAGCTACTTTTCAGCTGAGCACACCTGGGACACCCAGAGCTGACAGTGATCACATAATGCAATTAAAAAGCCAGGTTTGGGAAGTGTCAAGTTGTGTAGAGCTTGGTCTGTGAAGCATCCAGGAGAGCTTCCTTCACATCCCATTTATTGTGGGAGGGTTACAGCTCAGGAGTGACATCCCTTTTTACTCATCTGTATCACCCCAGTTGAAACAGGATGCAGAAACTCAAAGCCACTCTAGCCAAATCCAACTCCTAATAAATATTTTCAATTACATTTAAATACTATATGTAACCAGTAGGTTTTCCCAGTAACTTTTCACTCTAACTTGCCTTTGGAGGTGTTTGGAGGTGGGGCTATTTTCAATAATTTAATGCTAAGCTGGACTTAAGACAGGTCCCATGAGGAACAGAGGGAACTAGCATAGCTGTATGGGGTGGTGGATCTTTCATTTGTTGCATAAAGTTGGATCTAAACCCAGAGCCTGGAGGCCAAGCACAGATACAAGCAGACTAAAATTATAGTGCAAACATAGGTTATTAGTATAAATGACCATGAGAACAGAGTATCTTTTCTGTCAGCTAGGTCTTTCTGAAAAGGCTGGGAGTATTTCAAAAGATAATTACAGAAGCACTCTCTGCTAGGTAGACAGAGGAATTCTTGGAAGAATTTAATAACCTGCATCATGAAGTAGGTCAGGACAAAATTTGCAAAAGTTAGGAGAGGTTGTTATGAAGTCAGCAAGTCTTTTCTAGCTTTGCACTTTCCTCAGGCTGAGTAAATTTAGCTCATACAGGAAACCCATGATCTGTAATGGTTATTTAGATGAACCACTACAAAACAATCCTACACTTTGCCAAGACCTCTACTAGTGCAGGTGAGTCAAATCCACCTTTGTTCATAAACTGAAAGTCAAATCCAGCTTCTTTCCCTTGTCTTTTGTTTTGTTTTGGTTGTGGGGTTTTTTTTGTTGTTATTGCTATTCTTGTTTGGGTGGGTTTTTTTTTTTTGTTTGTTTGGTTTGATTTTTTTCGTTGTTTGGGGTTTTTTTTGTGAAAATGTTACACCCTGTGATTCAATCCTATGGAGGATGAATTTACCCGTATTGAATTTTACAGCTGAGGTGAGCTTGTGGGCTGTATGTTTTCATAAATGTTCTGTTACAGTCATTGGAGAACAAGCAGGTGATTCAGTTGTCAAATACCATTTAATATACCAAGGACATTGTGTTGTCCTGCATTTACCAGTCAAAGAGATTTTGGGTGGCAGCTGAAATCACTCCCTAGAGTCATCACAGAATGTTTTTTGCAAGGAAAGCCATGGATCAGGGACTCTTCTGCCTACTTTCCAGCTGAGATCACATTCATTCCTCAGTCTGAAGTAAAAAATATTATGTGAAGAGCTAGTGACAATGACATATCATCACCTGATGTAAAATCAAATCCATCTGACTATCTAGAAAGCTCACTAATTAAAATAGACATCAAATGCTGGAGTATCGCGTGGCAGAGAGAGATAATGAAACAAATTTTTAGAGAAGATCAAAAGTTTTGGTTGAAAAGAGAGTGAACATAGTTTTATTGTTTTTTCTTCTGAGCTCTGCCAAATTCAAGAAGGGTACAATAATAATAATTTGCTTTACCAACTTTCCTTCTACCAAACAGTCCCTATCTCTCCATATGCATAAGATGCCAGCTGGAAGTGTGTGTTGGGTTCTGACATACAAATTATTAGCACAACATGTATTTTTCTTTCCTTGAGAATGTCTATATCCAGCCGTGAACAGAGTGTACTATTCCTGTTCGTATTTATCTCATTAGTGCACTTAGATGTTGTCTGTCCTACTCCAGGAAAACACGCAGTAGAGAATTCCAGGGCCAGACTCTCATCCTTTCTTTCCCTGAATGCAGACCTTACCCTTAGGTGCATTTTTCTACAATTTACCAAAATCAGAAACAATTTCACAGGTAGGGATATCAATTGTCTTCAAATCATTTTGATTCAAGGTTAAGTGCCTTTTCACTATGTGCTGTGAATGACTCCCCTGAAAGGAGCTGAAAAAGAATATATATATAATGCTATGTAAATGCTGGCTAATAACATGAATTTTCACCTCTTGGCCACTGCTTCATTTCAGAGCTCCCATGTTCTTCCTTCTTCTTGCCCGTTAGATTGAAATGTCTTTTGCAAAACAGGGTCCCTTTGAAAATGCTATATTAACCATAGCAATATCCACCTGAGCCTGGCTGCCTTGGCTGAACAAGAATATATATATCTATATTTATATATATATATGGAAAATTGCCTTCTGATTTACCCATAGAATCATAGAACGTTTTAGGATGGAAGAGACCTCTACAGGTCATCTGGTCCAACCTCCCTACACAAGTAGGAACATCTCTACCTAGGTCAATCCAGATCTGCAGTCAAAATCAAGTACGGTTAGTCTGTAACATGCTTTTGTGTTGCAATTTTGTTTTTCTCCAGAGGGGATAAGTAGGAAAGGGAGACAAGATAGGAGCTTTTTCTTAACTTTTTTCTCTATTCCACCAAAATCACTTTAAAACCCATGAGAGCTCTTTAAGTACAGCATGCTGAGATCCGTTTGTTTTCTGCTAACGCACAAGCTGTCTACTCAATGGAAAGTTACTTCACTTTTAGGTAACCTCTGTACACATCTCTAATGAAACTAAGTCTAAGTCTATTTTTGTTGTTGGTTGGTTGGAGTTATTTTTCCCTTTTTACCTTTTCATACCAGCATGTTTTGTTGGTATGAAGCACCAGGACTAGTACAGTTTTCCTTATAAAATTTAACAATCTCTGCTCTCTGTGCATACCCTCCCACCTATGGACAGGGATAACATTCCTGCTCTTGGTGTTGCAGGTCCATCCCGTAGCCTAGTACAAAGTCAAGGCTCTGCTGGATCAGGGGATCTACAATGGAAAGACCTTCTTCACCCTGTGGAACCATCTGAGTATATAAGTTGAAAGGAGGAAATGGAAACCCAGGGAATGAAGCAAAATGCCCAAGGTTTCAGAGCAGTGTGGCAGCAGAGCTAGCAAGGAAAACATCTCCTTCAGGTGCTGCTCCACTCAGCTTCTGCTGCAGTGATCCATGTGTGTCTTTATGCTCAGAGAAGATTTGTCTATTCTCTCTGCAACTCCATCTGCTTCTACACTGCTCTTTCTCCTACCTAGTTGAGGACAAGGCAAAATTGGGAGACAGGAAATGCTGGGTCCAGACCTTGGCCTGGATGTCAGGTGCCATCGTTTATCAAGTGTTACTGCTGTTTGCTAGGGGATGTTCAACTTGAGGGCATCCCTGCTTGGTTTTGACGTACAGCTCTGAAGGGAGCGGAGATGGCAGTTATAGTCCCTAGGACTAGGGTAAGACCTCCTTTCTACTCCTGGAAAGAGAAACTTGGTCTCTTTTTCACTTTTCTATCCTGACAGACCTCCTCCACGTGCCCAACTATGTCCAGAAAACCTTTTTCATCAACAAAGCTGAAATAATGTTGCCTGTTTTCCCCTTTATCATTTTGATGAACTCCATCTGTCCAGGAGGAGGGATGGAAGAGTTTCAGAGTTTAACAATGGACTGTTGAAGCCATCTGAGAAAGAAAACCAGGAAAAGGCAGTGCACACACACACAAAAAAAAAAAGGAAAAGAGAATTGTAGGGGGGAGCTCAGACACGGTGTTGTTACAGACAAGCTGGGTAAGAAATTACTGACTGTTGTTCTGTCTTTACATGAGGCCATTAATCATTACTATTGCCTGGCTTGAGTTATTTTTAAAGACTTCAGTCAGCAGGCAGTATCGGAGAGGGAAAGTGTTCAAGCTTCATGTACGTCAGGCAGAGAGAGCAGAGTGAGATGGGAACAGGCAGCAGACGGTGAACTTCAGAGGAACAGGCAAATAAAAGCCGCTGCAACAAAGAATGCCTCCGAGACAAAACAGAAAGCCTACACCCTGCAATGATATTCAGGAAGATTTTCAGGAAGATTTTATTAGCAGGTTGTAAAACTCCCAAGTAGGAGAATTGGGCTGTTTTAGAGAAGGAGAGTTTTAAACTATCCTAGGCAATTCTATCCCTGCCAAAGCTAGGTGCTCATCTTGTTGCAGCCTCAACTGAATTGGTTTTGTCTGGCAAGGAACACATCCACTCACTCTGGAGAAGCAATCTCATGAAGTGAGATATTTTCAGTCATCTTCCATTTCAGTCCCATGTAGCCAGGATTGAACATTAGGTATCCCACAGCATTCTCTTGGAGAAACTGGCAAAACATGATATAGACAAATGGACTCTTCTCTGGGTTAAAAACTGGCTGTCTGGCTGTTCCCAGAGAGTTGTGATTAATGGGGTGAAATCCATCTGGCTGTCGGACATCAGTGGTGTTCCTCAGGGATCAGTTTTGGGGCTGGTCTTGTTTGGAATTTTTGTTGATAACCAGGACGAGGGGATTGAGAGCACCCTCAGTAAGTTTGCAGAGGATACCAAATTGTGTAGGAGTCTTGATCTGCTCGAGGGCAGGAAGGGTCTACAGAGGGACCTGGACAGGTTGGATCGATGGGCTGAGGCCAATTGTATGAGGTACAACAAGGCCAAGTGCCAGGTCCTGCATTTCAGTCACAACAACCCCAGGCAATGTTACAGGCTTGGGGATGAGTGGCTGGAAAGCTGCCTGGCAGAAAAAGACCTGGAGGTGCTGGTGGACAGACAGCTTAGTATGAGTCAGCAGTGTGCCCAGGCAGCCAACCCAGCAGGATCCTGGCTTGTAT